>JAPZDX010000012.1:11200276-11214048 GCA_029783625.1 Naso annulatus | reverse complement strand
CTTCAGTAGGAAAAAAAAAAAAAAAAAAATCAAGCTGTGGATAAAGCTTCTGTTCATAAATGTAAGAACGGATTGCTCTGCACTCGAGTCAAAGAGCAAAAAACGCATCAGTGCCACTTTGCCTTTAAATGGTTTGTATTAACTTTAAAGAAGGAGATGTCTCTTAATCTGAGTACAAATTACGTTTTGTTGTGACTTTGCACCCCTTGATTTTGTGTGTTTCCATTGAGAAAATGCTGCCGCTTCAAGAAAGTGAGGCACATTACATTAGTGCTTAAATCACTGCAATGGCCTTCTATGTGTCAAAGAAAAGATGTAAAATTCTTTTTTTCTTGTCTATAAAGCACAGATGGTCTTTAGCCTAAATACATCTCTGTATGTCATGAAGCATTCAGACCCCTCTGGTTTTCTGGGGCAGGTTTTTATCAGGTTCCTCTGTTCCCAGGATCAAAATCAAGCAAGGTGAAGCAACTTTTAGTTTCTATGCTTTCCGTCTGTTACAACTGTCAGCATAATCAAAGCTGGAAATCAAGCTAGCTGTAGCATGAGACTCCTAAGGAAGCAAGTCCACTGCAACCTCCCCTCCCTGTTTTTGCTCGGACTCGCTTACTTCGCCAGTTGTCACTCTTTATTTTAAGACCAGTTCGCACCAAAAAAAATGCACCAAAGGTTCAAGGCAAGTCAATTTTTTTTTTATATAAATCAATTTCATTTCAATTCAGTTTTTATTAATCTTATTTATTTGGACAGTCACTCAGCTTCCCGTCTATAGGGTGACCAGACGTCCTGATTTCGGGGACAGTACCCCAGAAGCTGTCCCCAGCTGTCCCCAGAAATTTTCCCTATTTTAACTGTGGCTTAAAAATCTACTAAGTAAAATAGACGCTGAAGCTGTGATTCTGGTTGCACGTAGACTAATGCAGTACCACCTTTGACCACAATGTGGGTTGTAATGGCCGAGTAGCGCTGTTCGTATTTTTGCTTATTTACTCACAAACAGAAGAAGAAGCAATCCAAGTTATTTATGAGGGCAGAAGAAAAAATAACTCAGAGTTGAAGCAGACTGAAGACCTTTTTCACTGACAGTAACATTTACTATCGTCGGTGTGGTTGTAACATAGTTTATCGTAAAGATAACCAAGTGATAGCTCTTACATTATTTTTTGACGTGGCTCTGTTTTGGGAGAGGAGGATTAGTGATAGAATAGAAAGAAGAGTGAAGGAGACAAGACGAAAAGTAGAAGAAAGTGCGTACAAAAAAACTAACAGAGGAAAAAAGTAAAGGGAGGAGAATGTGAGTGAAGAGAAGAAGGGTAAAAAAAAGGAGAAGAAAAAGTTACAATGATAAGAAGAGCAAGGAGAGAGAAGAGAAGAGCAGACAAAAGTGTTAATGTAATTTAAAGATTTTCTTTAAATAACTTTTTTGTGCTACTGTTACCCAGACCAAGATGACATGATGGTCCTCTGCATATTTACGTCCTTAAATTACACTGAAACCGTGTTATCCCCATTTTTTATCTCAGGATGATAATATTTAATGATTTTTGTACGCTAAACCGGGAATGTCCCCTGTTTTTATTTCACAAATCTGGTCACCTTAGGATAATCGGGAGCTGCAGAGGGACACCTAACAGGACTGCTCATTGAGGCTGGGCTATCTGTTGTAGTTGCTAAATGGTGTTGGGCCAATTTGCCAAGCTTTGCCTTCAGCACTACAAACAAACTACAATTATTACACTTACTGGTATGGCTAAAGGAGGCGGAGGAATAACTAAACATGTGGCACACCAAGCAAGAGAGTGAGAGAGAGAGAGAAAGAAGCCATGGCTAGCTGCTATGCTAAAGCTAACATTAGCTTGCAAAGACAAGGACGATGAAAACAACTGTGTGATTCTCAATTAAGCTGCATAAAAAGGGATCACAGCAAGTGCTTAAGGAGTACTAATGTGTGTTTAAATGTAAAGCTGGTAGGCTAGTTGGTCGCCGAAACAAAAATTTGACAGAATATTCTGAACAACTAAGCTTGAGTTGCAAAAAATTGCAGTCAACAACATAACAGGAAATCACAGAATACACTCAACCAGTACGTGTAGCCAGCAGTCATCCATAGATATATATATATACTGTTCCAGCGGTGAAGGCAGCATCTCTACGTGCATATCTCTATGGCAGTCGTCCAAGCTCACAGGAAATCCGATCACCCACCATAGCAATGTCACTAACGGGCGACTGAATGAAACTGTTTACTAAAAGTAACAATTTCTCTGAGTCTAAAAAAAAAATAATGGAAACTTTTGGGATATTGTTAGCACACAACTCTATATAACATATGTCAGTAGTTCTCAAAGTACGGGTCATGAGACACAGAGAGGAGGGTCGTGTAATGCCTTCCAAATAACAGTTTTCAAAAATAGTTTAAAATAATAGTTAACCAATTAATGTTTAAATTTTGGTTATATTCTACTTTCTTAAATTACTTTCGCTAGCAAGGATCACACCATCAACAGGAGATCGATTTAACGATTCATTGATACAATATTTGATTATTTATGGATGCGATGAATGGTATGATTTAATAACTGGTTATGATGGGCACTGGAGTCGGTTGCGGTGTGGGGAAGCTTCGGAGGGAATCCGTTGTGGCTCCCAGGCACAACGGACCCCCTTAGGACCCTGTGGAAAATGAGAACGAAAGAGGAGGAGAAGGTTAGGATAGCATTTAAGCCAAAGAGGCGCGGTTGAGGTGTGGTCCTGCTACTGAAACTCTGCTAGATAGCTTCACTTAAAATAATCTTATGGCTGTTGGGCTAATGTTCTTTTGTCTTGTAATGATGCCCATGTTTGCATAGGCTTAATAATGCGTTTGCCCTGCTGTGCACAATATTAAATGCCACCTCTAGGATCGATGGGGGTCCTCAGTGGTCCTGGGCTGGCAAGTTTGGGAACCTCTGGGTTATGTCTTTTAAACTTTTTTTTTTTTTTTTTTAATTTTAATGCAGAATAGCTGGCCTACATATTATGTCTTTAAGAGGTTTGTTATTAGGAAGATAACAGACAACAACCTGATTTAATAAATGTCATTAAATGCTGGAGATAATTTGCTGGATAAATTCGGCAGTTGGTATTAAAGATGCATGTATGTGGGCAGTTTGGTTGAATGTTTCCAAGTGGTATTTAGATCTGTTAATGGCTTTTTATTGTCATCTATGACAAGCAATAATTAATACTTGTGGTGAATATCTGAAGGGAATCTAAACCACTTGCAGTGATTGTAAAATCATATTTTATGAGTTTTAAATAAGACCTTTACAAATCTGTAGAAGACTGCTTGCACTGCTGTGGGTTTTATTCTTTGAAGCTTTCTCAACCAGAGTCACAAACACTATGCTGGCATTAAGAGATAACACACACAGACTGTGTAATTTTACAAGTGTTTCCCCCTCAGTCACTGTAAACATCCGCGATTGGAGAATTCACAGCCAGCTGTTGTCAGCTGTGACACACACAAACACACGCAGCATGTGATCTCTTATTAGCACACATTTCTGCTTTGATGACAAAGACATAATTCTGGAAAAGCTTGTCTTACAGTAGGAATGTTTTATCATCACTCCCAGCTACAAGAAAGTGAAAATGTGTCTTATATTTGGATATGTTTTGTGTGCAGGTCTAGCAGAGCAACATGATGGCGCAGCTGAAAGGAGAATAAACAATTCTTGTGTTGTTTTCTTTGTTTATTCTTAAAGTCAGAGAATGCTCCCATCAAGAGAGAACATTCTCTTCATGTCTGCTGTGGGTCTTTCCACATTATATCCATGCTATAAAATGGAGGAAAGAAAAACTGCAACTTGACTTAAAAGACACAAATTAGCAGCATCCCTGTGGACTGGTGGTCTGGGACTTTTGCCATATGGTCACAGTGTCCTTGCTTCGACTCCAGCTGGGGATCATTGTTGTTGGGGGACGCCCTTTCTCTCCTTTCCTTGGTCTTTCCTCTTATTTCCTCAACTGTGAAATGACATTTTAAGGCAAAATGTCTTGAAAAATAAACATTGCTCATATGGTCATAGCACGGAGTAGTTGAAATGAGAGGAACTCATTAGTAGAGTTGCCAATCTGTGAAACAACAACATTTAATCATTAGGGGAGCTCAGCCTTTACATAAATAATATTGAAGTTTAAGAAAGGAATTTAACTTGATGAGATATCCAATTAGAACGTGAAATATGAGCTTAAGAATTCAAATTATAACTTACAACGACATAATATTCATCGGGATGTAATCCCCTCTTTTTATTACCATCCCCCCAAAAAATCTGGAATGGACTGGAGTCAGATATCAAGGCCCAGTAGACATGTGTTGTTGGGACACTCAGTCTCAGACGTAATCAATAAGATTGTGCTGGCCAGGCAGTTGTGAGGACAAGCTCTGTCAGTTATGAACAAAGCTAAGATGATCACTCACAGCTTTTTCTTCACTTAAGGCTTAAAACTTTAATTATTTGGCCTCTTATTTATGAAATATACTGTAATAATCTTGGTAACTATCTCTTAAACTAACAGTAACACTGTGTTATTCACTCTCTTTGATTTAAATGTTTTATTTAGGCATGTGTAGGAAATGATTTGATTTTTAAAAAAGCCATCAGACCTCATGCATCTTTAGTAGAGATGGAGAGAGAATGTTTTGTCATCCTCTCTCTCTCTCGTCTGTGCAGCGGCTGCTGCACAACAGCTCTGTTTCAGGCATCCAATACAGACCGAAAGAAATGTGACGAGAGGGTGGGACTTGCATAAAGGGACTCAGGCACAGCGAATGAGAGCGAAGGAGAGGTGTTCCTAGCCCACAATGCCCTTGCTTCAGTGCTGTGAGCTGGGAGAGACAGAGAGGGAGGAGAGTGAAGCCGGAGTAAAGACACCAGCAGGTGCTGAGGTTAGGAAAAAAAAAATAGGGTAGATTGAAAATAAAATTTAAAAGGGGGCAAATCAGGGTAAAGTGTGTTTAAAGATAAACTGAGGAACAAAAAAGAGAGAAACTATAGAAAATCTTTATTTTTCCTAAGCTGGAGCCCACTTATATTCTTTCTCAGCCTCACTGAGCTCTTAACCATCCTCTCTCCTACGGATTCTCCTTCCTCGGATCGACCCCTCCTCCTCCTCTCCTTGTCCTCTTCGTCCTGTCCTCCTCTTTGACAGACAGAGCCACCATGGAAACCGGGAGCCCCAGGAAGATACAGTTCACCGTCCCCCTACTGGACACCCACCTGGACCCAGAGGCAGCCGAACAGGTGAGGGGGAGGGAGAGGAGAATGGGAGCAATGGGGAGGAATAGGAGGCGGTTTGTGTGACTTTTAGGCTTTTAAGTGATTCTTCATGCATCTGTGCGTGACATGATTTGACCTTTACCCAAATTATTTTGGAAGTAATCATAGTTTGTGCTTGTCACTTTGCAATATAAAACAAAAAACCATTCAATCCACTCATCAAAGTAAGCAGGTTCAGACACAGCTGGGCAACTTCAGACAAATGAAAAGCGCAGCGTGCTGTGTCCAACATATTGGATTACAGTCTGACGACAAATAGCTGCTTTAAAAAAAACACATATTTCCATTATTATCTTTACACCCCTGCACCTACTTAACAAGCTGTGTCTTCTGAACGCAGCGCTTAAGTGATCATGATGAATTTAAGATTGATTTTTCCACCTCCACTCACAGCGCAGCAGGTTTTCACACACACACACACACACACAGTCTCAGCAGTGGTAAAAAGGAGTGTTGCAGTGTATGGATGTGTCTACAGGAGTTTGGTGTTGTTTTGGTATTAGTGACTGACTGCATGCAATGCACAACGGTGACATACTGCCAAGAGTTGTCTGGAATCACAAGATAAACCAAGTTGCTCTCAGCAATGTGATAATTCATTCTCATTTATCTCTAGATTAATGAGATGTGTAGATTATAACAGCAAGACATGGCACAATTTGAAGCAAGTTATCCCTAAAGGAAGTTTAAGATAGAAAGACGTGAGACGTCTTTTAATCCTTTATTACTTAACATCACTTAAAGACACAAGAGCAGAGACAAATTCTTATTAGTGGTTAAAATTGCCTGGTGGCTACAATGCATGTGACTTCAGGGAATGTAGTGAAAAGACATGTTCCATTTTTCCATTTTGATAAATATAACATGAACAAGACAGGTTATTCATAATGAACGAGCCTAGAGTAAAACCAGCAAAGATTTATGAGCTTGAAAACCCAGACTCTCTCTCTCTCTTTCTCTCTCCATTACTCTGCTTTTTACTCTTTTCCTTACCGTGACTGCAGACTCGTGACATTAGGAGGAGCATTATCCATGTGCACGTTCATATGAGTCTTCCTCTTGTGAGGGGATTTTATTGGATGGTTTGGGGGGAACAGTCGGGTCAGGGTAAGGTTGAGCTACAGTTAGAGAAGTGATTTGATCACTGTGATGGTGGGCACTTGCATTGGAGTGAGGTCTTGTGGGATGTGAGATACTTTTATCTCAAGGTTTCAAGGAATAAACACTAGTGATACACAGGAAATGAGACAGATGATATGAAGCCTACAGACTTTCAGGGCCAGATTGCTGTTACTACATCATGTTTCTGCATGACTTCCCTCAGCCGGAGAAAATAGAAGAAATAACTTATCTACATAGAAAAAGAACAGCTGGAATGCACATGTAATTTTTGCATTCTTTGCCATGGATTGTAATGGTTGAGTCTTTTTAAAATGGGGTTGTATGAGGTACCCGTGCATAGTCAGTCAATTACCCTCTGCAGATGGTGATAGCGATGTCACTTTTAGGAGAAGAGGGGAGAAATCTGTTGCAGAAATCTGTTGCAGACGTGTCAGCAGAAAAACGTGTTTTAGCCTCATGTATAAATGCTTATCTAAAAATTAATATCCGTTCAATTGATGGCTACATTTAGGATTTTTTCCTTATCCTTAGTTTGCCATCAGACAGCCATATACATCGTTTAACTGCTGATTTGCGGAGTGATACGGTGGGCAGAAGAAGCTGGCACCAGTGGGCAAAGTAATATAATGAAGGACTGGTAGAAAAAATGTAGTGCCAAAATAGACTTCATTCAAAAATACTCCTCTATCCCTTTAAGTATAAGATGATCAGCAGCTGTCATTTTATTTACTCTTGATACTGAAATTTTAATGTGACTTTTTTGATACTGATCATTACTGACAACAAACATTAGCATAAAGTTAAAGCAGATCTCGATAAAATGTGATCTAAATTAAAGCATTCACCTTCATTCCTGCTGGTACAGACAGAAACTTGCACTTGTGTCTACCGGGCCTTTTCAGCTGTATGGCATGTCAAGTGTCTGCTGTGAAACAGGTCAAGGTTTCATGCCATGGTCAGACTACACAATATCAGCCCGATAATAGCCTGACTGGGAAGACGTGGGGCATTGGGTGGGCTCGGAAAGATCAATGAGCATCGGGCGCAACAATCGATTGTGTCATCTCGCTTAGTGTGTCATAATGCATGATGACAGAAAGACTAGCATGTTTGATTTTTTTGTTTACTTCCCATGACAGCTTATCAGTAGCAGTAGTCAGTAACAAGCACTTTCTTGCCAGTGACATCACACATGTCATGAACTGCAAACAATGACTGATCGGGTAGCTTGTCATTGTAGTCTCTTGACCACAACACAGCAAAAATTTATAACTCTTAAACCTGACACAGTGAACATTTTAACAGACAAAAAGATCTTGTAGTCTGACCCCGACATTAGATGTTACAATTAATTCACAGAGACTGCTGACTGAGTCTGACTCACTGCATGACAGACAAATCAATGTGAACTGACTTAATTAAAACCACACGTGTTTGTTGGCAGCACTGTAAACTCACGCTGGTGTTTTTCCGACCAGGAAGCTGCAAAGAATGTTTGTTGCCCCCACATTGCTGCTTCCTGTAGTACCAAATCACACTTAGCTGTTACTACGGTAACCACAGATGTCAGCAAATCCTCTGAGGGACTAAAATCTAAAGAATTAAAACTTTAATGTTTCCCCCTTTTATGTAGATGTCCATTCAGTGTTGATAGTAAATGTAGTCAATTGAGGCAATAAATGTAACCAAGAGTTACTACTACATTGTTACTGCAGCAGAGTTTGTGTTACTGTGCATGAAAGTTTTACTTGGACAGAGAAGATTAACCAAAAAAAATAACTGAGACCAGTGGGGTCATGAGGGCAGATGACCATGAAGTGAGTATGTCTGTCACCTACATTAGGTTTTGAATAATTAAGTAATAGTTATAGGCTAGGATGGGGATACACTGCAATGTGGGTGTCTGAGGCTCTCGTGCACTGCATCCTGTTACATGAAGGCACAGCTGACGCGGCTCTGCAAACAGGAAAACTCAGCTTTCTCATAAAATACAGCTTGCATTGAGGAATTTATTGCTTCAGTTACTTTCATTTACTATCGGCATTGTCGTGTGTGTAATTGGCCAAATGCTAATAAAGTCTGTAAATTGGTGGCTGTGTTAAATTTGCAGAAATGAACGCCATGTGTTTTTGTCTAATAGTGTGGGTGTGTTTGTGTGTCTTTGACTTTGTCTGTGCATCCATGCAGTGGGTTTGTCTCTCTCCCTGTTTTTACACTGAGAGATACAGATGTAATTGAAGTGACTCTGCAGGTTCTGACCTGTCTGTCTTGTTTGTGTCTGGGGTCAGAGAGATGTAGTCTGCTGTATTTGTTTAGCTACGTGTCTGGCGTAAAGTGTCCCTCACTGATAGTTTAGCTATTTTTCTTCTCCAGCCAACAGACCTCCTGTTCGCTGTTTACAAGTAAAATTCAATTTACCTCTTCTGCAAAGACTCAAGAGAGTCCTTAGTTCTTGGTCTCAAAATGCACAGCTAAAGCTGGGCTAACTGCCAGTAGAATTTACTGTCTTTAGGAATCATTTTGTGTTTATTCTAACACCACTGAGTGGCCTGTATGGCCTGCTGGGCCTTAAGTGTGTTTTTATGTGTGTGACAGTCAGAGAGACAGATAACCAGGACAGACAACCCATCAGCAAATCAGTCAGATATAAAGATAAAGGAAAGACAAGTTACAAAAGGAAAATGTGTGTATGTGCTTGTCTTTGTGTTTGCAAGCACACTTATGAATGTCTCACTGGGGGGCTTCACCCATGGTTCAGTAATCTCTGCAACCTGACACCTCGCAGCATGGTGAATCAGCCTCCGTGGAGAACTGCACGTCATTTAGAACAGCCTCCCTGAGGTCTGACCCTCACAACCACGGCACACACTCACCCTTTTATCCGCCACTAAGGTGCACCACCCTCATCATAACCTCACATCGGAGCTCACTGTGTGCTTATATGAGCACAAACACCCTGCACCTGATGGAGACTGGGACCTGATGCTGCTGGTGGATGATATGAAATAATTGTTTCTGCAATTTCTCACTATTTAAAGCGTGTACTAGTAGTTTCTAACCTACTACATTACAGTTTGACTTTATGAAGAAATAGTGTGACATTCTGGAAAATATGCTACTTTGCTTATGAAGATCGACAACAATCTCATATCCATAAGTCAAGAGATGGTTACTTTAGATCACATTTTGCTCATAAAGACTCATAAAGAAAACAATTATTCCAGCTTTGTCCAAAGTTTAAAAATATCAGCTGGTTGCTTGGCAACCTCATATGACTCCAGGAAGTCACAGTGCCCGGCCACAACAGTCATTTCTTTTTGTACCGCTTAAACCAGTTTGATACAGCCTATTGTTATAGTCTTTTTTTTTGTTGTTGCTTTGCTTTTATGCACATTTTAAAGAATTGCAATAGAAAAGTTTGATGACTGAAAAATTCCAAATAATCTTCCTCAATTTCACAAACAGATTCTTACGGTCACCAGAAGTTTGTATTGTTATGTCCGAGAGAAAGAACCATTAAATCAAAAATTTACTACGAATTTTTAAAAGGAAAATCGTTCTCTGTCAAAAAATAAATAAAAATACTGTGTGTATGTGGAAAGTAGGGCCCGACTTTTAAAGGATCTTTTTTGAGGCAATGCCAATACCAATTTTATTGAGCAAGAAAATATCAATATCCGATATATCAGCCGATACTATCTATATGAAATATCGGCTGAATGTGGTAATCAAATACTTGTGACAAAGATATGAAATGGAGGCAAGATATCCTACATTTTAACATACCTCATTCCAAACAACAGTGCACTGAACAATAAACATTTTATTTTTTAGTCAATTAATAACAGACTGACCTCTGCAAGACAAACTATGTGATCACAACATTTTAAATCAAGCATTTTTTTCCAAACTTAAAGAGGTAGAGGTAAACACTTTTCACGTTACGTTACATTACGACTCAGAGACTGCTTCCATCCTCTCCTGCACCTGCACTGCCTCAGGCCCGAGAGCTCCGGCTTCAGGCAATGCTGGTGCTAGAGCCAACGACTCAAACAGGGAGGGCTCGGGACCACCGTGGTCCTCCACCACACTATTAATCACTCCAGGGGACTCTGGAGGGGAAAAATCCTCCACCTCAAAAGACCGCTCTGAGGCAAAGGTGCTACAGGGCTCTGAGTCGCTCTTCATTTCTCTCTGGCAAGGGGATGTCACTGTCACTCCCGCCCCCTCACCCCTCCCTCCTCTCAGAATCATAACGCCCACTTTTTGTGGATTTTTCAAATTTCTGAAGTGGGCAGGGTTGCACTGAACTGGGGGTTTCCTTACACTTTAGAAAACAGTGCATATGGGAGAACGTGAATACTAATATATCGGTGACTGGCTAATACTGGCTGATAATATTGACAAACTGGATGTGCTTAGCAAAAAAATCAATATCCAGTTTCTTTACGCATTGATCCCATTTTGTCAGTCAGTAGAGGTACAATGTTTCACAGCTTCTGCAATAACAGGCAACTTCATGCTTTCATCAAAAACTAAATGTTTAGTCCTTTTTGCTCTCAAGCTGTATTTCATGATAAAACTGCTGCCATCTGGCTTTGTGATTCTTAGCAAAGAAATTGTTCTTGAATCTATTACAGCGATTACATTACAGCTTGTGGTCTGCACATGAACCCAGCTCAGCTGAATGATTTTCAGAGAGAGAGAAGAAGATTTGAAGAAGAAAGACAAAGGATTGATAGAAAGTGAGAGGAAGGCGGAGAACTGAATGAACTGACATAAAAGACCACAGAAGTTGGTGATCTGGGTTTTCAGTGTCCTGTGAATACAGTAATTTTTCTATATTCAGAGACACAGTTGGAGAAAGTCTGTGAGGATTTATTACGGTTGAGCGCTGATTGTTGCCTGAACAACACCAAGATCACATTTCAAATGACAGGATGAAGGATGAGGAATCACATGAATCCTCGTCTCTGCATTTACTGAATGTCTAACAGCTCAGCACTGCCTTGGCCCACCCAGTGACAAGTGTGGAAAGTTTTCTTTAACCTTTATTTCTGCAGCATTTGACAGGGCGTGAATGCCCTTTTTGTGATTCAGGACGCTGAGCGGTGCGAACACATTGTTCTCGTGAAGGTCACAGGGCAACACGGAAAGTGCAAGGACTACAAAACTGCCACATTTTTCAAAAGTAAATCTGAATCAGACGGTTTTTATACCTCAGAATTTACCCAAGCAGATTTTAAACTAGAAACCTTCATTTTATGCTTCTGACGCCTCAAATACTTATGATTTTGGTTATCATAAGAAATGGTAAGAAAAGAGTAACCAAGTCAAATCTATTTAATGCAATAAAACCTGAACAATAGCCGTAGCTCCACCAACCCTCTTATTTTGCCTCCAGCAAAACGCTAAATATCACCACTGACACAACATCACATTAACACTCATGTCCTGTGTGGGTTCCAGGAGATTCTGAGCTCTCAGTGTTGACTCAAAAATCTGACTTCATATCTTTTATTGACCTGATTGCAGGATGATGCCATTTTCTACAACAGAAGAAGACAAATTAGCTCTGTTTGGAATCTCAGAGACACCAGCTGTAATATGGGTACATAAAATGGATTTTTAAAAGCTCTATCTGTAATTTGTGTTGACAGTAGCTGTTCACTCACACTTTCTCTGCTAAATTCAAATAAGTCCATTTGTATTCTGTTATTGGAATTTTATGACAGCTTGTAGGTTTAACAGAGAGGGGCCGAACATAAACACACATTGAAAACATTTTTACATTACCAATCAGCAAACAAAGAAAACACAGAGTGAAAATAAAACAGTAACTTTCAGGTTTTGTTCTGGAGTACAAGAGGACATTCAAAAATTCCACTGACATTTAAAACTACTGTAATAACTACAGTAAACTTTCAGCTCCGGTACGCACATTACTCCTAACTTCATATGTTAAGACAGTGGCTCACTGAAAAACAATTTACTGCGGTTGTCCTCAATTGTTTTAGTAGCCCTTAACAAGCATCATTTCCCATAAGCCCAAGTCTTTCACATATGAAATGTCAAAAAGACTGATGAATGCAAGATTGCACTGAGCTGTAGCAGCTTGTGGAACAGAGACTTGCCCAGACGTAACGCAGCATCTATTTGCATATGCATTCCCTGTAAAACACATGGATGATTAAACATTTATTTATTTTGCGCTGCAATAATGTGCCATGGTCATTTTTGCAGTCTCAGTTATTGACAAGGGAAAAGGCTACTTCTTGGGGTGTTTTTCCTAAATATTAGGATTCAACTAAAGTCGTATGAAAATTAAAAGAAAGAGGAAGAAAAAATTAGGTTGAATCTGGAATTATCTTCCTGTTTTGCACATAAAGCATTGGACTCTGTAGGACTCTATTAGAAAGTAAAGCCAATGCCAGCTAAACACAAAAGCTGAATATAATTAAATATAAAAGACTTCTGTCTCTTGGACTGACCTATATTTTCCACCCAAGGGTATTTTGTCCACTGCCCCCACACAGCCAGAATAACAGGCATGCATGGCTTTTCCTGCCCACCCATCACTTTCGAAAGCTGTTTTTGTTCGTTGTTGTGAGAAGTGACAGAACTGGATTTTAAATGGACTGTGGGTTGAAAAGCAGGCATGGTGGTTTGACGGGTGAGTCTGTCTGGTAAGCAGTGGTATTTAAGTGCGGGGAGGATCAGGGAGTTAGCTCCACCGCCCAGTGAGGAGAATAACAATGACTCTGGGCATAATCAGTTCTACGCAGCCATGGCTCGTTGTGCTTTAATTTGGGATGAAGGTTCCAGAGTTTTCTGGAACAGCAACGAAACAGACATGCACAAGACCACAAGACTGATAGTGTGCAGTTGCCAAATTTGATTTATTTGAAATTTCAAAGACCTGAGTCCCAAAGTGCTTTGCAGAAGAAAAACAGGACAAATCACACAAAGCCTGACCTGACCCATAGGGGGCATCTGTTCATCAAGCACAATCATCTGTAGTCTTAAACAGTGTTGGGCTTGTTACTCAAAAAAGTAATCTATGACTCATTACTCTCTTCTCAAAGGTTATTTTTGAGAGGATCCGATCTCTGCCTACAGTTTCTCGACAGTTACAAGCACAGCATGCGAGCCCAGCAGCTAACTGTTCATTGTTACAAACAAGCTAAAAAGAAAGCTGTCTGTATGCCGTCTAACCGTTTAGCTTAGCTTGCTACAAGTTTAAAATCTTAGAAACCCTTGTTATGTGCAGCGCTGCTGCTGCTGCTAACAGCCAGTCCCTCCTCTTGCAGCTACGTTACAGACAGC
>JAPZDX010000012.1:11138451-11162644 GCA_029783625.1 Naso annulatus | reverse complement strand
CACAGGTTAAAAAGACTTGAATGCTTTGTTACATCAATAAGTACCACACTCATGATTTTGAAGCTCCTAAGTATATTAACAGAGGTGACTGCAAACAAACAACTACATGAGACCACATCAAAAATCCAAACAAAGCAACTAATGTACTGTTGCTAACATGTAACTTATGTAATGTAATGGAGTCATATTCTTACAAATGTTAACAAAACAAAACAAAAAAAAAACGTGAAGTGTCACTAGGATTCATGAGCTGTGAATGTCTGAATATAGTTTGTGTCAGTCTATCAAATAGTTGTATTAGATCCTATCACATATCATATCGCTGATCTCTCTCATTTCATAGGATTTGTTGAGAGTTTGCACCATATAAAAAACATCAGCCTTATCCTTTTAAATGGAGAGAAGCAACTGAATAAAATAAGAGTATCCAAATGAGCTCAGTGTACCACGAGTCCAGAGCGCAGCAGCAGGCAGTGCAGTGTCTGAGTCACATCAGCGGCGTGGACGTGGCTGTGGTAGGGGTTGCTGTTTTTGCAGTATCCTCTCTCCAGTGCAGACAGAAACTCAGTCAAGCACGAGATGGGGATCTGAAAAGTGCATTACATAAAGGTTCACAAAGTTTATGCCAACATAAATGCCAATACAGTTTGAACACTGTGATAAAATTGCATCAGTAAAGACAGTCAGGGCCGATGAGATAACGTGTGTTTGCTCACATGATTTTGCAACCCACAGTTCCTTCACACACCACAAACTGTTAACAAAACCCTTATGCCTGATTACATCTTCAATTACAACATACCATTTCTGCAAAAGTAGAGTTGAGAGCAATAGTGATCACATTATTGAAACATTTTTTTATGTATTTAATAAAATCCAGGGATAAAAGACCTTAAATCGGCTGTTGAGCCCATATCTGGTGATCAGCTCAAAGAACAGAGTTCGTAGTGCGTGGTCAGAGCTGGCTGAGTTCAGAGAAAACACGTCAAAGCTCCAGCGGTCAACATCCTGAGCAGAAAGAGAAGAAAGTGTCTGCTTTATTGATGCATACTTGTAGTGTGTATATGATCCCTTTTGTGATGTCGGATTTATTGCGCAAACACAGGACGCACAGTGAGATTTACGGCGAGTGGAGGCTTACCCTGAGGCAGCTTACAACCGCCGCAGGTTGGTCTGGCATGGCTGCTGTGTAGGCCCTCTTGAACATCCTGGAATAATGTAATGTTTATGTTGAGTTCAGTTAAAGTTCAGATGTTGATGCTGTGCAGCGAACTTGACTCAGGAGCTGTTTATATAAATCCTCCAAAGCCCCCGTCTTCTTTGGAAGGATGTTTTAAAGAGGAAAGGAGGCTAATGTTTCACAGTCCAGTAGAGCTGTCTGTGTTTTTCTGTGGCTGGGATTGTCACAACAAGGTATAAGCTAAATTAGAATTACAGTGCACCCATGAAAAACAGTCATTTACGATGTGAATTTATAGTGAGATAATCATTTCCTTTGTTTTACTGTAATTAGGTCTTGTAAATAAAACTAAACATAATGAGTATGACTGGTGCTGCTGCTTTTCTGCAACAGCTCCAGTGACAGCCTGAAAAATCACACACCTCGCTCACTAATTGTTCAAAAATACACTGAGATTCAGATAAATTTAACAAATGTCATTTTACCTCTCCACAAATATCCCAGCCTGCACTGCATGCACAATGCTGCGGAACTTGGGCTTCTCGTCTGAGCGTCGTACAGGTCGCCGAACTCTCTGGGTGAAGGTGGACGCCAGCCAGTCAGTGACCTCTGAAGGCACGCCATCTGACTGCAGCTGCTGGAGGTCATACTCAGACTCCAGACACTGCCTGAGAGAGACAACACATAAACATAAACATAAACATAAACATAAACATAAACAGTCATTGTTAGACAGACAGTGTGAAAACATGGATGAATACATCATTAAATAAGCAGATAATCTTTATTATTTCTGAGCGCACTGCATTTAAAAACTTGTGCAGCATATAACTTCATCATTAGAACATAAAGTGGCGTCTGCCATGTAATCCTATACATTATTTTCTGCTAACAATCCCATAATGCAATACTTCACATTTAATAGAAACAAGAATTAAAGTAACGTGAACCTTTCAGTAATAATGCAGACTGACAGTGCTTTAAAGGTGTCTGAAATCTTAATTAACTGCTCACTCAAGTAAACTGTTGAGTGTCTTATTTTTATTGGGGAACCGAATAACAGAATGAGAGAGTGATTTTCTCGTAGGCTTATTGTTTTATATTAATGTCTGCCACCAAAAACTCATCAAACTGTGATATAGCTGAGCTCAATTTTCTTTTACAGGGAAATTAAACCAGGAAAAAAACTAATTAACTGTTACCTTTTATAAGACACGGGGATCCTAGGAGGCTCTAAAAACATTGTTCCAAAATTGACAACAGTGTCGACAGTGATTACATGTGTGACCACATGTAACATGTCTAACCAGTCTGTTGACTTTAAAAACCCATTTGAAATTTCTAACTCTTTATTGACATTAGTGTGACACTGATATTATAGGAGGGCCAGAGTTTGGGGTTTGAATGTAACCAGGCAAACATTAGTTTTGTGTTTTGTCGCATCACGGCCATGAGTTTCTTGCCTCCTCCTACAGTCCAAAGAAATGCAGTTCAGGTTAACTGGTGACATTAAATAGGTGGGAATATGAGTGTACATGGTGTCTCTGTGACTGTTAATGGTCTATATGTGTCAAACTGTGACTAGCAAACTGTGTATGAACCAGGTAAGGCTTTATCCCTCTGCATCGCTGCAAGTGATGAGTATTGACACAATGATGAAATAATGTTAAGATTAGTTCTTATCTTGTCTTCAGTGCCTTTTGGAGCATGGACCAAACAGAATTTTCATTTCTTATTTTTTCCTAACTATGCATATTAAAAGTATTGAACTGTTTAAACAATCCTCATCATATTATTCTGTTGTATTCTACCTGGTTCCATCGAGGTAAACCGCCTCCAGTAACGACGCTGTGAAATCCAGATTCTTTTTAATTTCTTCGAAGTCGACATCCTTCTCCTCCAGTTGCTTCAGCATGCTCCTCAGCCTGACAGGAAACACATATATTCATGTGGACGTGATCAGGACAAAATAAAATGGTAGATGCCCTTTTCAAAAGTACTGAACTGAAGTTTCATCTCCCAAAGCAGCAATCACAGATAGAAAGGAGTCTAAAAATGTTTGGAGCATTAAAGACTTGACATTAAATCACACTATATGTACAGAAATAAATTGTATCACTGCAGAAGAAAGGTCATTTTGAACAAAACTAGGACTTTATGACATATAAGGTTTATTAACACAGCTCTCTACACTGACAGCATGATTCATTGTCTCGGGTGGATCAAACAAAAATCATGCAAGGCTTGCCATTCAGCACCCATCTTAGCAATGCTGGCTAACAAGACCAGATCTCGATCTAAAGACAACAAGAGAGAGAGCTGCTGTATCATTTCACTTTCAATATTCACCACGGCAAAATACG
This sequence comes from Naso annulatus, assembly GCA_029783625.1. Classification (NCBI taxonomy): domain Eukaryota; kingdom Metazoa; phylum Chordata; class Actinopteri; order Acanthuriformes; family Acanthuridae; genus Naso; species Naso annulatus. The sequence goes on along the minus strand of JAPZDX010000012.1, from coordinate 11,159,101 downwards.
CAGATAAAGTTGCAGTTATAATGATAAAAATCACTCAAAAAGTTTGGTGATTTTGCTCCCCAAAAAGGTTTAGCATGCTGTATTTCTACAGGCACCAATATCTTTAATCCAGAAGCAACATGACTTGCTGAAAATGTTTACCGGTTTGACTGTTATTAAGCAGATGATTGGCCTTTGAGGGAAAATGACGGGATATGTGTCGAGACCTTTTTTCAAATTTCAAAATGCTTTAAGTGGTTTGTCTCCTCGCTTATAGCATCTCTGGTGAAACAAGGTTCAGAGGTGTTTTAACAACAGGTTGAACGGAGAAAGGAGTTCGTTTGGAAGTGATTTAAATGCCAAGCTGCCCAGAGAAAGCCACTGACAAGAGGGCATCGTTAGTGCCAAATTTTCCATGAGAGGGAAACTTCCCATGGTTGAGGTATTATGTAAGGAACATTTTGTTAAAGTGGACTCCATGAAAGATAATGATGTTTTTGAGTTTTGGCTCAATTCTGAATTGGCCTGAGAACATGTTGCTCATTCTTGGTTTTTAAACTTTTAATCAAATTTATAACAGAGAGCTGGTGGAAATGCGTAATCTCCTGCAGTGAAATAAAATGCTTGGAGCTCATGTCGCTGACAGTGTAACCCACCTGCAGAGTGTTAATGTTATCTCATCTGAGCAAGTCATCCAAAAGCTTTCACAGTATAATAAAGCTCCGATAGAATTTGAGTCTTTCCATTTCAGTTGGATTATATTGTCTCTGTGGCCATTTGAAAGAGAGATTTATTTGATATGATAACACATTTGTGCCACAGATAGTTTTTCTAAAACATTTTGGTGGGCTTCCCGTATGCTGCCGTGACCAGAATGATTGTGTTCAAACTGCGCCAGGCCACGCCGTGGAGCCAACTCCTGGGGATGAGACGCTCACAGCTTTTCAAGTGTTTATCACGCTGGCAAGGGCTTTCAAAAGCTGTTGAGTCATAAAAATAGCATGCATCTGAATGCCACCGCTCACTTTCAATCTCAAGTAACCTTTTGTGATAACACAGTCTTTTTTGTTTCAACTGTTCGCAGTAAAAGAGCCCCTGACAGGACGTTTACAGGAAATTACTCTTCAAGTGCACTCTTTAAAGTCTGTTTATAGAGAGTCAAATCCTCCTTTGGCTCAGTCTTTGCTGAATCTACACACTGCATAGTGTCAACTTTACAAGGTGCCTATCAGCACAGTGGTGTAGGAGGGTTTGAATGGTAGCAGCTTTGTCAGCACATATCTTATATATTTTTGTGTCTAAATTACAAAAAGGAAGACAACAAAAGCTTAAGTCCGCATCGAATTACATCTGATATCACTGCAAAAAAATGCTGTCATTTGTAAATATCAACTATCGTATCAGAGGAAAAGAGGGCATATTTGTCAGAAAAATAATCCAGAAATGCCAAATAAGGTCTGGCGTCCGAACCCTCTGACGCTCGTACATTAATGTGTTAACCAAAACAAAACCACATGACCCATTATCTCTGCAGCACATTTTCCTCCCACAGCTAATGCATGAGTAGGATTAGAGTTCATACAACCATTTGGACTGACAAGTGTTTGCTCTCACATGCTGCTAAGTATAGTCCCATCAAGTCTTGCATGAAATATTTAAAATCTCTTGCAAATCAAAACCAAGAAGAGGAAATATCTTTCTTTGCAAGGATACACTTCAAGGTAAGGATGACGTTCTAATTTGTTGCTTTGCAGCAACTGAGGTCTACAGATATAAAATGTGTCGAAAAAAAAAAAACCACTGTGGGCTGCTGGGTTATCACTCATCACTGCACAGGGTTCATTTTTGACTCACGAATGTTCCCTGTTGCAACACAAAACAAGAAAACTCATACACAAGAATATGATACAGGCAGCCTTATTGCACCAAACACTGATTGACGGGTTACTTTAAAAGATGCAGCAAGTTTTTTTAAGTCTCCAAGCCTTTTTTATGCAGTCAAAGAAAAGTTAGGCAGAAAGTTGACTAACTATGATATAAAATGTGTCATTCTTAAACCCCTGTCTTACCTAGAGATGGGGATCTGCAGCCGTTTCTTACGGATTCGCACCAGTTCAGCCATTCCACACTCAAGCTGTGCTCTAATGGACCCCAGAGTTCAATAAAAAAAACAATAAAAGAATGAAAAAGGAAAATTATCGCAGAGATGTTGCAAGCAGAAAAGTTCTCCAAACCACCAATGCAAAACTTTGTGTGTCCTGAGACAGACTTGTGTTTCAACAGCTCTCCCACCCACTTCTGGGGGGACCTACTCCACTTCACTCTGATTGGTTAGGCAGGCCCAAACTGTGTCAGTGTGTGCATGTCTGTGTGTGTGTATGTGTGTGTCAGTGTCTTTGTAAGCAAGTGAGTGAGTGGTTGTGTGTATGTATACACCCAGTGTGTGAAGTGTGAGTGAGTTGACCTCACTCGCTGATGAAGTGTTGACTGCGAGGCTTTCAAGCCGTGTGTACTCAAATCCCAAATGAGAATTTTCCACCGCAGCCGCAAATTAGGGAACTACACAGAGAGTCTTTCAGTGAAATCCACCATAGTCACTCAAACCAAAATACATAAACAAAGCTTGTCCCTGAAAGCCACCCACAACAGCCAACGATAGGTGAACTGCTGTGCTTGATACCGCTGTGTGCAGAAAGTTTGAGAGGGGTAAAAAGGCAGACTCATTTTTAAAATTATATTTATTTGACTGCTTTGGCAGGTTGCCTCTTTTTTCCTGCGCGGGTTTTGATGATAGTCCAAAAAATTTACCATGCAAAAAGATAATTAGTGCATTTACAATTTTTTAAAAGATACAAAAAACAGCAGTGACAGATGAAACAGCTTCAATCAAGAGCACAGAGGTTCATCATGAGGTAATTAAACTCAGGATATACGTAAACAAAAATATTTTTACTGTCAATGTCACATCAGTAAATTTGTTTCCTGGTTGTGTGGGCCACAGGGGGGTTAGGGGTTAGAGAGATAAAAACAAATTTTTTCCATTGAGACAGCAAAAAAGCAATCACACAAACTTGATCAAACAAGACAGTGAAAGTCATCCATAAACACTTTTACTGTTCTAAGGTCCTAAATCCATTACTAGTTTTTATTTATAGAGTATTGTGAGAGCTGTGCAACAACGTGGCTTGGGAAAACCCCTGCCTGCAGTCCACCTCCCTCCTTGCTTGTCCTGCTTTAGCTGCTGGGTCAGACTGACTCTCATGCTCCCATGCTCTTTGACATGGCACAGCATATTGCGAAAATCAAGAGAAGTAACATAACGACATATGATTCTTCATCTCCTGTGTCACTTCTAGCTGTTTTGTTTCCACCAAAGGCAATCTTTAATGAGAGGGAGGAAGAAAATCAACACATGGGAATATTGAGTAGACTAACACTGACACACACACTGTTATGCATCTCCTGTGACTTAGAATTTAAAAAATAAATTAATAATTTCACTTTGTGTGCTAGCCAGCCGTTTGCTGTACCCTGTTTTGTTTCCCTCCAATCGTCTGTTGTCCTCTAAGTCTACCTCTGATGATAACAAATGTTCGCCCTCTGATCTCTCTCTGTCCGCTCAGAGACCTGAGCCAAATATTTCTCTCAAGCTTTACACTTCAAAGAGAGAAATTTGACTTTCTGGCACCATAAATCTCATGTAAATGTTGCATGTGTCTGCATGGGAACAAGATGTTCTCGTGTATGAGGGTGCTGAGGGGCACAGACAGTGGTCATTTTTGTTTTTACAGCATTGAAATTAAACTGATTTTATCCATGTTGAAGCTTTTGACTGAATACGTTGGTCAAAAGGTCAAAAAGACTTTTTTTAATCTTGTGTTCTTTGGTCTCTTGGATGAACCATCTGGGTTTGATTCAAGGGTTGGTTTATTCCAGTTGCGAAAAGCACACTGTCTGTGGTCTTCAACTGTGCAAATAGTTTTGGTTTATTGTGTTTATTTGAGTTTTCTGCCACTGCCACAATACAAAGTATGTGAATGGTATTTTGTTTTTGTGGTGCTCACAGAAATGAAAATGCACATTTAAACTGTCAGTGTGAATGTCTCTTTCTAGGAACAGAAGAGCTGTGAACAAGTTTCATTGGAACAAGCTTTTACCAAAGAAAAGGTCCATGTACCATGTACATGTTTAGATGAGAGGGAGGAGCTGAAGAGGATACATTGCTACCAATTATGTGATGCCTTTTAGACAGCCAGCAGCTTTGTCAGAGAAAACGGCCACTTCCTTAATTATGTGTAACTTTAAGCCTTTATATGATTCAAATAAGTGAGTTATTAGAAATATCAATCCTGTACAGTTGTCATAAACAGTTAAATCAGCTATAGATACTAACCCATGTTTTGTAAAAATGTTTATTTCCGCTGCAAAGTTAAGCATTTTTTTGTAGGACTCAGTGGGAATAGACTTTAAAGTCAACCTCAAGTGGCCTTTTGAAGAGCTGCATTTTTCAGCACATCTCTGTTGGCTTCACCATTCAGTCCCTATGGGTTCTTGCTTGGTGGGCCTGTATGAGCTGAATTTTCTCACTGAGAGGCTGACAGGGATGGTGGTGCATAGGCGCATTGGCTGCAAATCAGCAGAGCGGTGTAAGACCATATTAAAACAGGTATTTTTGACTTGGTCATTTTAGCAACTGTCATTGCAATTTTACAGCCCTTTTGTGGCAAGCAGCACCTGGTGATTCTGCATGAGACGGTGAGAGAATTTTCAGCCGTGTTTCTGCTGCCAAAAATAACACCAACTGTGTTCTTAAGAAGGTATCACAGATTTTCCAAATGCTTTTCTGGGGTCCCCGAGCCAAGTGTTTTAAAAGAGAAGACATCTGCACATTCAGCAACCATGCTTCTTTACCTATCATTAACTAAATGTTTTGTGTCTAAAGCTAACCGGACCTCAGTCACACAAAGTTAAATCATATCATCAGTAGTTTGTAATGTCCACGCGTCATAAAGAGCACTGTGATGTTATCGGAGGTAATCTGTTACCATTTTGGCCGAGGCTGCAATGAACATTTGCATCAACATTTATGGTTCTCAGAGGCTTACCCCTCTGACTTGGGTGATCCACTTTCACTTGCAAAACTGAATGAAATTCCTGTCAGCCTCAGTCATTTTTTATGCTTTACGCTAATTAACAAATGTTAGCATTCCGACATACCAAAGGTAGCCATGTGAAAAGTTTTACCAGGTGACCAAACATCCTCATGGTATTATTGTCAATAATATGAGCATGTTAGCATCCTGACACGAGCATTTACAGCCTAACAGAGCAGAAACTTGTCTTCTTGTCTTGTTTATGATTTTCAATATGAATGAAGCACTGGAGATCTCCAGAGTTTTACTCTCAGCCCATCATTCGGACAAAATTTTACTTTGTCCAATATTTTGATTTGTGAGCATACTAAGAAGCTAAACTTAGATTATAATTGCTATTATCTTGCAAATTATCAGTGCGTGAGTACTGTCATTTTGAATATAATTTTTTTTTTCTTTTTTAAATATTTGGGCTTTGAATTTAATGCTGAGCACTAATGTGCTTTTGACAGCCACCTAAATGGATAACATCTGTTAGTTTATTTTTGGTTTCACAGAAAAGTGAGTGTTACTGGAAACTGTCCAACCAGCAGGTCTACAGAAATTATGATGTTTATGTGTCAAAGAATTTAATGCAAGAAGTGCAGAGTGGGAAAAATAAACTATAAAAGGCAGTCTTACCGTTCCACGGTTGTCCTCCATGTCACAAGACTGAGACGTCTATTAGCTGCTCTGTGCCTCTTGCGAGATGGTGTCATGACCTCTGGACGATGATGAAGACCGTGTGTGACTGAAAGCACTAGAGAGACACAAAATGAGCTTGTGCCTCTCTGTGTTAATATAAATCCAGCATGTATGCCTGTCTTTCGTTTGAATGTGTGTATAAAGTTCTTTAGTTTACGTCAGTCTGCACTGCTCTGTGTTTACACTCTGATACTTCTAATGTTGTACGTGCTCTGTATTTTGCAATGTGTTTGTAGTATGCGTGTGTGTGTGTGTGTGAGGGTGGCAGTGTGTGCGTAATTCCCTTAGTGTCAGCTGGAGAGGAGCTCTGTGTCACCGGCACAATCAGCAGAGACTCTTTATATCAGGTCCAGAGTTTCCACCATTAACTGTCCTCAGTGTCTCGGGACAGGATCCACCGTGGAGCTGCAAGAAAAGACTTCATGTTGCAAGCAAAACTTCAAACACAGAGTAGACACATACAAGACCATCACCACTCATATTAATGCTACTATTTCCTGGACTGCACTTTTTTTTTTAATCTGTAGTCATTTTGCTTTGAACTAAGGGTGTAAACATTTACTGAATGAGTTGTGACCCACTATAGTGCAGTTTTAAGTGCATTTTGGGTGTTGGTTAATGTTCAGTATTTGTCAACACTTCTATCTTATTCATACAAGACATATTTCAAATTATTACAAATGTGTCTTATCATTTTTTTATCTGTTTATACACCAGCAGCCTTCATTATGGATGCCTACAGAAGGAATACAAACACTTATAAATCTTATAAAGCTTTTTGTGTTTTACTTTGTTTGATTCTCATGAAATCTTTAACAGTAAAATGCAATTAAGGAACTCATAATAAAGGGCCATCTTAAGCATCTAGATGGTGCTTAATGGAAGGCATGATAAAATAACAATGAGCAAACCTCCCAAATGATATCTGGCTGTTCCCTTTGTACAGAACAGTAAGTATAAATGAAAAAATCAAGTTTTATTCTCAAACATTTTTGACTTCTGTAGGCTATTTTTGGCCACTTTTAGTAGTAATTTTTTTTCTTCCCTCTGTGGCTAACTGTGTCTCTGTAAGGCTGGTCTTGTCTTTTGATCTGCTTAACTTTAGCCATTTATAAGCAAACAAAACAAACGCGCTTACTCAAACAGTGCAGTTCTGTTTGTGATTTTGCATTGAGTGATCTGGTGATGTGCTGTTTTTAGGATCTATGTTTATGCATGAATGCTCATCTGTGTATTCACATTCAGTAAATTATGCCTGTAGTGGGAATTGAACCTCTTGTGCAGTCATGCAAACACACACACACACACACACACACGTTTGTGCAGCTATCTTTGTGGGGTCTTTACATTGACCTCCATTCATTTGTACATCTTAACCCAAACTTTTACCCTAACCCTAACCTTAACCAATTTATGCCTTAGCCTAATCTTAACCTTACCTCAATTCATACCTTACCCCTATTCTTAAATCATCACCCTAAAATTTAATGTTAAAGTTGTGGGATCCAAGATTTTGTCCCCACAAAGATTGTCGGACCGTGAGTGAAAATTCAGGTTTTGGACCCCACATATACAGAAAAGCAAACAAACACACACACACACACACACACACACACACACAGTATGCAAACACTTGTGAACATCCATATCTCAAGTGCAGCACCCAAATGGATATGGCTGCAGAAATAGTGAGAAAAGAGGAGACAGAAGAAAAGGGAAAAAGAGGACAGCACTGGTTGAAAAATAAAATCGCGAAAGGGCGTCTAAAATTAGCAGTGAGCACTTTTGGTTCTGCAAAAACTGGAGTGCATTATTTAAATTGTGCATGGAAAATGAAGAGGAGAAGACTCTCAACCAGGAAGGAAGGCTGGGAGGGTACTGAGGGTGAAGGACAGAATGGAAATAAGCGAGGGGCATTTGTTGAATACTTATTCTTTATTCTGGAAAATGTTAATAAGCAATTACTAATACAAAAAATATGAAAAAAACATTTAAAAACATGTTGTTTTAATTTCATGGCTCTCATGTTTATAAAAAGCATGTTAGACAATATACCTGATTTGAATTTGAATTATTCAGGCTGATATTACTGTAGTAATAGTACAGCTGTCATAAATTTACACTGTAAAAATGAGCAGGCAAATGAGCTGCATTAAAGCAAGTCTGTTTAAATGTAATGTGGGTTCAGAAGAGCTGAGTCACAAGAAGTGTCAAGGACAATAAAAAAAAGGTCACGGACAAAGAGTGGCAATGAAAGCAACACATGCACAAACATTAAAACAGTCTCTGGTATAAATTAAGTTAAATTTAAAGTTTGCAACAAGGTCTTCAGCCCAGAGTGACGATGAAGGACTTGTACACTTCTCTGTAGGCGTTTCGGAGCAGAACGTACGGGAAGCAGCTCTCCAGCATGTCTTGACTTAAGAACGAAGATTCCTCCACAATCTGAGGAAATCAATGTTAAAAGAGTTAAAGGACACAACTAACTTTTAATTTTCTTTCAGACAAAAACTCTGAGTCTTATTTTCAATTTCAGCAAGTCTTATATTTCAAAGAGGGTTGAATAACAATGATTGTCCATAACAAAAAAATCACTGTAATATATGTTGAGAATTGTTCTTTGATAATTAATACCATTTATTCTGCACTCACTTTACTTTAATGTTGACTTAGATTTCTGTGTTCTTAACACTGAAAAACCCTCTTGATTCATTTTATTCATTCCATTTTAAAATATGCACACTGATTATGAAGGATTTGTAGGATGTCCTTAATGAGTTCATTGTTAATGATTCATTTAACTGCGCTTCAAAGATACGGACTGAGTCATTACAGTCGAAACTGCTGCCGTGATGACTTATTGTAAAGAGAAAAACCTCAATTACTGGAGGGTCACAGGTTTTTCCATTTGTCAATTTATAAAAGCACTTGGGCCTTAGTGTAAATGTGTAAATGAATGATTAACATTGTACTAGCAGGCCTACCATGTGCAGGAGAAGGTAGACAGACTCTCGGTTTTTGCTGTCCATTCTTTCCACATTTTGTCCCAACTGGAGCAGAGTGGAGGAGGCCAGCTGTGCAACAACACAAAGTTAAAAAGAGGCAGATCAAACAACTGGAACGTTTTGACACTGGTGGACTCGATGTCAACTTGGGCAAAGGTTGGCAAAGTCTTGAGAAAGTTCCTTGACTGAAATAGTGTCAGAGTGGTGCACCTTTGAAACCATTTAGTTCGCCTTGTCATGCTCATTGCAGTCATAGCTTTTCTGTAATCACCTGCCATTATTATTCACCCTTTTTGTGAAACTATTTATTAAATCAGTGCTGCACAGTTCTTCAATACAAAGAAATGTGTACTTAGACCCCTAGACACATTCACAGTTCAACTGAAGAGCAATTTTTCCCTCTAAAGCTTCTTTTTACTTCTTAGAAGCCTGAAGAGCCTAAACTATTAATTATTTCACATGAAAGAAGCAAATTACAGAAAAGTCTGAAATACAAAACAAAGCGTAGAATAGAAATACATTTTCATATGTCCTACAAATGTTCATTTTGTGACCCCCAGCTTGGCCTCCTAGGGAGCTCCAAAGTTAAATTTCTGAATTTAAATGGTAAGAAACTTTAGAAAATGTTTGCTACCCACCAGGAGAAACTCTTTGAGATGATGCTCGATGTTCTTGTTCTGAACAGTGAACATGGCGGCTGCCAGCTGGTTAATAGCTGTCGCTAAACAGTGGATGTTGTTATTGTGGCCTGAGAAAATAAAAGCACAAAATTCATCATTGAAATTTAAATAAATAAAAAAAATTATCTTCAACTAACTTTGGCCACAGAGAGGATGTTTCGGTGGCATGACAATCTGAAAAATCCCATAATGAGCCTGAACCTTTCAGAGAATAAATCTATGCATTTCAAACATGCCAATGGAAAATAGAGACAAAGAAAACAATCGGAGACAAACGCCACCCGCTGCTTCGATAGAAATCTCAACTGTTTGTGCTCTTAATGTTGCAGTCTGGGCTCGGAGCCAAGCCGTTAGGGTCGGCAGGGCCACATGCCAAGAGTAACTGTATCGATGCACGTCAGCCGAAGTTATCTGTAAACAAAAAGTCTTTCGACAGAAACGTGTTTCTCATTAACCAACATACTTTGCTTCAGTCCACGTCAGTCAGACTGGAAAGTATGATACACCAAGATGCCAATAAGCCACATGTTCAGGGAGGACCTTTTTTAGACACTATCAGCAGCTGGTCAGTAATGGCTGGAAGTAGAGATTAGTATTTGGTCGAGGGCTGTCTGGAGACTAATTACTGTCAAGCGGTTTGCAACAGCTGGGAATGAATGAATAAATATGCACCTCCATGCTCCCGACTGTAGAAAGAGTTGGGGTCCAGAGCCAAGGCCGGCAGAGACACAGCAATGTAGACGAGCAGCAAACAGGACAGCTTGTACTCCTCATCAAGAGACGTGTTGTCTGAAAAGAAATCATTAGGAGATGAAAGGACACTGTTTTCATAACTAAGCCATTAGATCATGCCGTCTACAGAAATGGTGCTGATATTTTTATTGTTACCTGTCCGCATGCTGGCGATAGCTGCTACGAGGGCCGGATCAATGTCGCATTTAAACCCTGCAGCAGAAGCCAGCTCAAAAACGCTAAGAGTCATCTATAAGGTCATAAAGCATGAAAGAGAAGTGCAGGTAAAAAAGGCTGCTTCTGCGGTAAATAGATGTTAATGTCATTATGAAATACAATACTTTGGCAGGTTTTCATCATTTTGCTACTTTGCATGGTCCCATGCTAAGAACACCACAAAAACACAGGCGGCAGGATGCAGATTTGTGCTTTAACCACACATGACACACCGTTAATCCTCTAAGGAGGGACACTAAATCAGTAGTGGGTGTCTTTGTCTTGACACACAGGTTTCAATCTTGCCCTATTTCTGGTTTCACGCATGGTTGGCCTGTCTGGGCAGAATGTTTCCACTGATGTGGTTATTGCGCTGAGCTGCAGCGATGATCAGAGTCTCTCTCACGGAGGCATGAGGGGACTGCTGACGTCTTTGGGGTTATCCTGGCCCCGGCTGTGGCACGGCTGTCATGCCTCACTCAGAGGCCAGACGTAAGTACGGGAGGGGAAGTTCATGAGTTCACAAAGATTGCTCAAGAGGGAGATAAAGAATTTAATTTGGTTGGTACAAGAGGATATAAAAATGTGTTTTTCTGCAACTCTCCCACTCAGATCTGCTGTTGCATACTGTGTACTATCTAAATAAATTACATTCTGTCACATTTTGTGCCTCTGTATATTCTGCATTACTAACCTCTGATCAGTCAATTCCCCGAAGACTTGAATGTAAATACATTTGAATGAATGCAAATAATGTCTTTAACCTAAATTCTCTCATAATAAGTTGTCTCTGTGAAAATAAACTGTTAATATGCCGTTGATAAACTGTGTTGTGATGATTCATGCACAGTCAATGCCTGACTAATGCACTACAATTCCTCTGTGGGATCTCAGTGTGTAGGGATGACTTTCTTTTACAGTGCAGTTATTATGAGTAATATAAGAGCTGTGTTTTACCTTGATGTCCTCTTCAGGGGAGATGAAGTCTCGCAGACACTCAAGGGGCCCCATCAGATACGGGCAATGCTTCAGCAGGATCTAAATTACAGGATTATATGACACGGTATCACTTAGCAAAGACCTTTGTATACCAAGTGGTCAAGGACATTTCTTGTTTCAGCTTGACACAAAAAGAGATTATTAGTGTATTTTTTAAATGACTTAGCTACTTTTTCAAATGAAAGGTTGTGTTGTTTTACATACGGACACTGAGATTAAACGCGGAAACAACACTGCAATAGTGTGTCAGACTAGCAATGAAGTCTGAAAAATAACCATTAAATATGTTTTATTTTTTGAAGAATCTGAAACTAGTTCAACCTTGACCAAAAAAAGAAGAAAACCTTAACTCAAGATTGACTCATTTGTCATCACATGACTTAAAACCTCAATCATATGACAACAGTGGTCCTCTGTATCTCGATATATGTAACATATAACTTAAATATTATGACACTGATTCATAGCTTTCGTTCACATGACTCACACAGAGCCCCCGTGGGCACAAAATTTACTCATCACAGTGGGCACTCACTGGAACTGCAGCACAGACTGGTGAATTTCCCATTTAAGATTAAAACATACATTCCACAACGTGCGTCTGCAGACTCGTGCGGATCGGGGAAGCAGGTTCATTCATACTAAAACAGAGGTCGGCACCAGTCTGGACATACGTGATATGCAGTGTGCAGGCAGAGACAACAGGAGAAAAAAATTAGGGTTCTGCAGACATGAAGGAGAGCACGTTCTTACCTGAGTGGGATGTATTATATTCTTTTTTGTTGTTATTGTTGTTGTTGAACAAAATGAGAAACCTTTCAGTTTGAAATGTTGCTGAGAATCAGATGCAGAAAGTATGATTTGGCCTTTGGGAGAAGTGTGTTCATGTGTGGCTGCCAAACTCTACGCACAGCTGGCAGCTGTAAACAAACTGAGTGGCACCACATGCACTGATGAGGCCTGTGTCTGTGTGCCTGTGTGGCATTTTGGCTAAAAACCGGGTAAAACCCCTGTCACGCGGCAAATGGTACCAATCCAGCAGGGCGGCCAGTATGGATGGATCTCCCTTTTGTCCGCCATGTGGGCGTCCCTATAAGCTGTGACATCGTGTGAAAGCTACTGTAAGAAAGCTGATGAAGACTATGAGTTGCAATCAAAAGCTCCAGAGAAGCAAGTAAGTGAACCTTTAGATACTTAAATATGTCGACATTACACCAATATTCCCAAGGTCGAGAACGAACTTTCATTCTTAATTTTTTTTCATTTAGAAAGTATCACATGCTCTTGTCTGTTGTACCCACAGCGTTTAACCAGTTTCATCAGTTTCGAAGTATAAAAAAACATTTGTTGAACGTTACATCTTTCAGACAGTCCTGTGCCATTGATCTGAAGGACAGGATCACTCCGATGATGGTCATCCTCTTCAGCACGTTCTCTCCACCTAGAAGTTCATATGAAACAGATCAGAGGCTGAGTAGAGGTTTTCTCCACCTTTGTTTCAATTTATTTGCTTGTCTGTCTGCGATTCTAGATAGAAATTTCCTCTTCAGCATTGATTGTTCCTGTAAGTGTCTTAAAAATTAACATTATTAATTCAATGTCATGCTTGTCTCTATACTAAAAACCTTCACATCAAGAATAGCTTCATCCAAAATATAGAAATAACTTATGTTGAAATAACATGTCAAAAAACATCTAATGGATGAGAATTAAGATCATTTAGTAAGTGATGTACAAAGAACAGCGTTCTGTTGGTCTGCTGGTAAACTAAAGACATATATGTCTACATCAGTCAGTATAGAAATGATCATTTGTAGGCTGACTTTTCTCTGGTTACTGCTTCTCTCGGTGGCCATGTTCCCCTTTTTTACCTCTACCTGGTCTCCCATCTGTGTTTCACATATTTTATCCATTTTTTTCTTTTCAATTCCCTAGCTCTTCCTTCACATCTCTACCTCTTATCTCTTCCCGCATTTCCCTCTCCACTTCTCACCTGTCAGCCTCTTTTGAAGATTGGCCATTTCCTCTGGCTTATCAAAGTTGTTCTTCATCTGTACCAGGACATCCATATTCTCAACCACCAGTTTCTGACAGAGGAGAAAGTAAATGAAAGAAGCGATAGAACCACTTTCAGGTGGGAGTTATATTGGACAAAGGTCATAACTGTGACTGATCTGTGTCTCAGTGAAGTTCAGAGCTGCAGCACTACAACTTATCACTGCAATCATAAGTGTCAAAGTGGGGAGTCTGACACTCGAGCAGCTCTAACTGGTTTCTTGTATGAGAGATCAACTGTTTTAAAAAAAAAAAAAAGACGTACACAAGTCTGACCAGAGAAAGTAGCACAGATATGCTCCTGTGAATTCATGGCCACATTTAAATCAAATATTCAAATGCACTGTATGGATCATGGGTTGTAAATCAATTTATTACATCTATTTCAGCCAGCTGTGGCTTAGAAGGTGGAGTGGGTTGTCTACTTACAGGAGGGTCGGTGGTTCAATCCCCAACTCCTCCTGTCAAAAGTCAAAGTGTCCTTTGGCAAAATACTGAACTTCAAATTGCTCCAAATGGCTGTTTCATCGCTGTGTGAATATGTGTGAGCAAGTCTGAGAAACCTATTACTTTATGTGTGCGCTATTGTTGTATGTGTGTGTGAATGAGTGAAGGCTGGCATGTGTTGTAAAGACCTTTGAGTCGTCGAAAGATAAAGCACCATATAAATGCAGTCTCTGTCCTTTCATAAAGGGAAAAAAAAGGCATGAAATGCATGCAAACTGACATTAATTCAGTTCCAGCTGTAGCGACAAATTAAAGGTCTTACTGTATAGACAACTTCAAGCCATCACTATGGAGAATTTTGAGAGATACGACGTGGCACCACTGTTGTTAAACTGTTGGCTCACAAGCCTTTATATTGGATAATAAATTTTCTTTTGAAATTGAATTTTAGGTATTGGGTACATTATATGGTGATGATCATTTGATGGTAAAATAATCACAGCCAAAAAAACAAAAACAAAACAACAACTTTTATACCCTAACCACTCTTCTTCAGATGTTACTGCACCTCTGTAGTGCATTAAAGTCTCCTCGTTACAAACAGGAAAATATACCCAGCTAATTCAAAAGGCCATCCTTCATGTCATACTGTACCTTCAGCTCACTGACTTGAGAGGTGATGTGCCACATAAGGTTCTCACTCAGAAACTTCAGACCATATGGACCCATTAGCTCTGCCAGCGCCCGTAGCTCTGTTCAGAGGATGATATGAATCATGAATGAATATGAATACCTTTGTTTGGAGATAAATGGGGGATCAACAGAAGTTTAAATAGATGTTTGAGCAGCCAAACTTGTTACAAAAATGGTCAACAGTAACCTGATTTGAGAAGAGATGTTTTCGTTTTGTTTTTTTTAGTTTGGTGATTTTAAACTGCAATGAACAAGAAAGGACATTGATTAAATTTGAGTCGTGAGCTGAATCAATGAAAGAGAGACCACTGCAGCTATTAGACCTTTCACTCAGCTGAACATTTCTTCCCGAGAATTGATAGATGTGTGGTTAAAACTGGAGGTGGTTAATGGATGTGCAAGTGAGTCACTGAGAGGTAGGCAGATACATCACTACAGAGTAAATATAGACAACGATGATGACGTTGTGAGGGGGCATCTGTTAAAGTGCAGAGGTCTCCAAGGTAGTCTGTGTGTGTGTGTGCTGTATGAATGCATCTCTGAGTGTAGGTGTGTATAATGTCCATATTTGATGGTGTGTGGATGAGCTTTGGTCTGAAGTGGAGTGAACACAGTCACACGGAGATCAAGTGTGAAGTCGCGAAGGAAGGCTGTGTGGAGGAGAGACAAATGATGCTGGAAAAGTAACGGACCAGAGACAGAGGAGTGGGGGAGATGATAAGCAATACTGAGCTTTACATTAGCCAGGCGGTGTCAGAATAAACTACAAGACAGGCGGGGTGAAAGAAAACACCGCACAGCACCACAATAACAAGCTCCACTTCCTCTTGAGCAATAAATCTCCCCCAGCATGTGGTGTCACAGGAGTGAACGAGATGTTCAAGTTGTGCCTTTTGAAGAAGAGTGAGTCATCTCTTGGATCTGTGGGATTTTGATCATCAAGAATTGAGAGTACAGGGGAACTTTTTGATACCTTCACTTGGAGGATCATGAGTCTGCAAAAAGTAAAACTCTAGAAATGATGCCTGTTTTGCACTCATAATGGAAACATTCTCAGAAAAGATGTGGTGATTACTTTTCTCAGATCACACCCACGCAAATAAAATCCTCTGTGCGCTGCAGAAGCTTAAATGCATGAACTTAGTGTACATGCCTTAGTAGAGCTCTCCAAAAAGTTAGAGGTGTTGCTATAAATACCAAGCTCTGTGTGTCACTGATAAAAGTCATTAAATTACTTCTAATCCCACAATGCAAAATGCAATAAAATATATACATTTTTTATTTGTTTCTTATTTCCTTCATTACCTTCTTGGGGAAACATCAGTGAAAGATTATCACCAGCGGGGATAATACAAAAATTTTGCAAAAAGCAGCACCTTTTACTTTGTTTTTAGAGCTGTGAATATTCATCCACATATGCTGAGAAATATGCCTTAAGTTCATATTGACATTCTGTCTTATTCTACAGATAAAATGGCTGTGATTAATCTTTGCGGCCGACCTGATACATCTGAAAACTCCTCTGCTCTGAACCTTGGCTCATTGTCAGAAGTCTGGTTAACGAAGCAGTGCAGCGTAGGACAGTGAACGATGAGGGCATTGCTGGCCTGACGTAAGAGACTCTCCAGAAACCTGAAATGCAAAAAGACAAGCAAGCAAAGACTTAGCTTTGTCAACAACAGTGAAGTGAACAGTGTTTGCATTAAAGAGAGAGAAAGTAAGAGACAAAAAAAGACAGGAAACTATGCAGTCAGAGAAAAACCAACAGAGGATGTACGTGTATGCAACTTGTGTGCAATATGCATGCATGACGCTTCCTGTATCCCACTGTGTATGATAGCCATGCTATCTATGAAACTATATTTATATATCTGTGTTTAAATGGACACCTGGACGCAGTTCAAAGTACATACACCTATAAATTACACACACCAGTTTGTGTAGAAGGTCGTAAGGGTCTGTGCTCCGCGTGAGTCCAGCGGCTGTGTCTGCTGCAGCAGGACGTTCTTCACCAGCCGGGTGACATCCACATTGATGTAGCCGGAGAGGCTGTGCAGGCTGGCCGTATAGGCTTTTAACCCTGCCAGGAGGTCTGAGGGACGGGCGATCTCCTGGGTGGTCTGGTTGTAATTGGCCATTCTCACGATGATCCTGGAGAAACATGTTTAACCAACGTCAATTATCACCAGGCCAGAGTGAACTGAAACTGAGGACCCACAGATGGGACCTTCAAACTGGTTAAACGAGCCATGGCAGCATGGTATTACACTCTCATTAGGTCAGCACATTCACTGCTCCAGGGCTTCTCTACAATTTTATTTATTTTTGCCAGGGCCCTGCACTATCTCTCTCTCCCTAACTAGGCTGTATTTACAGTGTTGGCCGTTAAAGACCAATCACTGCAAGCGTGCTGCTACTTAAAGGGCACTAATTTTAGGGTGACAGGTTAGATAATCATCAGCTAAGACGGGGAAACTAAGCAGAGCATATACACAGAAACATTGGGTTGCCCCGGTACCAATCCCTAATCTAAATAACAGTTAGCACTGAAATGATACAGAGCAAGGGGGAGTGACATGATGGATCTCTTCTAAGATTTTTAAGTGAGTGCAACACGGCCTGACATGGAGGAAGCAGATAGTAAAAGCAGGGTTCATTACAGTGATGGAGGAGACATTTCACAAGAGACAAGCTCCAAATGATTTCCTAATGGTCAGAAAGGCTATGTGCAAAGATGGGAATGAGTGACAGTTTGGAGAAAATGCAGCTTGTGATGCCTTAAGGTTTTTTCCAATTCCACAGCCCCTATTCAGTGTTAAAGGGATAGTTCATCAAAGGATGAAAATTTAGTCATAATCTGTTCACATTCATCCTGATGGAAGGTCAGTGAAATTTTTCAGTCCACAAAACGCTGCAAATACAACGCTGTATTTTCCCAAACAATTAAAGCAAATAGTGACCAAGGCTAAAAACATGGCATGAGTGATGTTTTTCAAAACAGCTTAGCATGACAATGCTTCAGGACACTTGGCTTATTTCAGACAAGCAGCATGGGGGCATTTCACAATTTTATTGTGTTTTTCATTTTTTTACGCCTGAAATTTGATCACAAATTTGGTTCACGTCAATTGTTAGGGAGATTACTGCAACACCTTTTTCCTGTGAAACTTGAACAGTGTTTTGTGGACCAGAAAACTTCACCCGACCATCCATTGGCGTTAGGGTGAGTAGATAATGACTGAATTTTTATTTCTGGGTTGAACTGTCCCCTTACTGTCAGCCTACAGGACGACAAGCAAGCATTAAAGCAGGGACTTTAGACATAAATGCAGCCATATAAAACAGTAAAATTGTAGCATTATAGGACACTAAGATGATATAACATGGACAAAATGTACCTTTTCAAATGAACACTGGTTCTCACATCAGTCATAAGCATATTTCTGACAGTAATGGTAGAGCCGCATAAGTCACATATGCAAAAAATAAATAAATAAAATAATAACTCTAATGAAACAGAAGCTTCTAGAGAAAGAGAAAACTGCAACTGTCACCCTGGGAAATGGTTTAGACCACCTTCTGGATTCTTTACATAATTTACCCAAACAACACTCATACATCCTGCAACATACTCAGAGAGGCGCATCTCCAGATGAGAAATGAGAAACTCTGTGGGAACGACGATGTGGTCAAAGACAATGAAGTCAGTGCAGAGGCTGTAGCAGGAGCACAGCTCTGTCAGCATCAGATGCATCTTGTCCACACTGGAAGACGAGAGAGAGAGAGAGACAGAGAGAGAGAGAGAGAGAGAGAGAGAGGGAGGGGAGAATGAGAGGCTTTAGGAACTTGGGATAAATATTTTGACAAAGACATATGGTTGTTCTATTGTCAGATAAATAAGGTAATAAAGATGTTGGAGGTTTGTAAAACATCTCCAAACTGAGGCAACAGGAAGGTTAACAGAGACGTGGGAGACAGACAGAATTACAACTTTCAGACCTAATTAGTGAGCTCTCTAACTGCAGCTACTGTATATACAGACTATGATAAAAACCATGAGAACACCGATCTAAAATGTGCTGACAGAAGAAGTGTTTTTTTTTCCAACATGCAGCAGCATTTTGTTTCTTATTTTTAATAGCTTGATTTTAATACCCACCGACTCTGACAGATTCAAAATGAAGGGTAATAAAGTTCAGAACAAATAATACCTTGTGGGCGAGAGCATTTTTAATCTCGTCCTCCTGATGACTGCGGGCTAGAAATGTGTCTTGGGGTGAAGGAAATCATTTGAAAATGTCAGCGGATATTAAAATATTTCTACCAACATGAACTGCATTAACCCAACTCTCACCTCTGCAGATCTGTTGAATGTTTGTTTAACTGTCCTTTGACCTGAACAAGTGCTCTTGATAATGCTGCATGTCTCCAGAAATCAGGGATAAATTGATTACACTCACTTTTCTAAACTCCTGCCAAGTCAGTATAATAATAATACTGAGAGATTAGGCAGAGAAAGATAAGTAGGAAAAGTGACGGAAAACAAAGAGAAGAGCTGACTTGGTAATGACGGTCCGGTCTTTCCTCAGGCTTTCAGCGCCTGGCTTCTCTTTCTGGACTTCTCCCTTCTTTGGCACCGCCTTCTTTTGCTTCCTATGACGAGCTGCGCTGATGGTCTCTGCACAGTGCTTAGGCTGCAACTAAAGGGTCATCGTTGGGATGCAAAGAGGGAGATAAAGGGGATAGAATTTTGATTTATTTACATTTTATTTTAATCATGGATAGCCAGGCATAAAAAAAACAAGAACCCATGGGATAACATTTGATGTTAAAGTGAAAAACACTGATTTCCAACAAGGTCTCAAGATGTTAAAGGATTATACCGGTCTGTTTTTGACCTCTCAGCGCCCCTATCTTCTAAAAATTGTTAGAATTCGACCATGTCTTTACTCTTATAGATCTCAGACTCAGAGCACTACCTTCATAGCTCGAATATTATCGTGAAGAAGGATTTTGACATAGATGTTCTTCTTAACTAATGCTGTCACACATTTTCAGGTACTTTCTGTAACGTTTACTGAATGTGTACAACATGTAAACAACTATGATATCTCACAGATAAAGCTTTTTTGGGGGTTTACGTAACCTATGTGTCCAATGTTGACGAAAGGACAGTGACATGTAGTAATACTGGTGCGGTCCATTCAAAGACAAAGAAACATTTATCAAAGCACAAGACATGTAACATAAAAAATAAGCAATACAATCTGGAGTCTAGTACATTACCACAATTTAAAAATAACAATTAATTCCCACATCAAACAACAGAGACAGCTATGAGTAGTAATGTCAGTGCAGATTTCATTATATATCATTATATATCACCTTGTTCCATTAAAAAAAAAGCCCTAACCTGATATAGGCTCCATTCGTATTTAAAAGCTGGATGTAGCTGGTATGAAGGTGGTTCATACCAGCTACATGGCGTCAGTATGAAAAAAGGAAACGCAAACGCATTATAATATAAAGCATATAATGCTGTTGTTCTACTTTGAATTGTACTGGCAGTAGTCCCAACTTTCTGAATTCATCACAGGTTAAAGAGGATGCCTTTACTAAATACAGAATAATATTATTTTGCATCACTTGCTGTTTGTTCCTATGTTTAGCTCTCAAACCACCATACCAAACAGAACATATATAATCAAAAAGAAATTGTATAAATGAAGGCATGAGAAGTTTCTTAACAGAAAAATCAATATAGTTTCAGTTCAAAGAGAGAGACAGAGGGAGGAGGAATTCGGCAAAGCAGATATTGGGCAACATGCTCAAAGACAAACATGGGAGTTTTACATTAATATTGCAAGCACTCAAAAGTAAACGCTTTTGTCATATTTTCCTCGAGGGATTGGAGAAACAACACGGCATTAATCAACTCCAGAGTTTCAGATCTGTCTTACCATTTTACTCTAATTCGAGTCCTGTCCTCTGCCCCCAGCTAAATCCA
>JAPZDX010000012.1:11041518-11063003 GCA_029783625.1 Naso annulatus | reverse complement strand
AAACACAGTGACTTTCTGGTTTTGGAACATTATTTTATTTCTTTATTTTTTTTCTCTTTCTTTGTTTTAGTTATTTATTTTTCACTTCTTTGCTGTTTTCTCACATGTTATGGACTGAATAAATGACATACGCATTTGTTTACAAATAAAGATAAGATTGATCATTAAGTCAAGTATAGGTCATTACAAGCAACAAGTTCTCACTATGATCTGACTTTGGGTCAATGTAAGAGGTTTAATAGACGATTTTATTAATTTTAATATTAATGATCTATTCCAGGGAAGCCCTGGTCCCCGCGGCAGAGATGGAGAGCCTGGCACCCCTGGAAACCCCGGCCCCCCTGGACCTCCAGGACCTAATGGACCCCCTGGCCTTGGTGGAGTAAGTATCCCATGACAAGTAGGGGTTTAGCATTCACTGCAGACGTAGGAGCTGACAGGTCGAACACTGATGGCTTCACTCTGACTGGTCGGAGTAAGCAAAGGGAAAATGGAGCGAGGAAGGAATCCAGGAGCACAAAAGATGTGGGAAGCTGCCGGCATTGGGAGGAGGCAAAGAGACAACAAGGAGTAGATGCAGAGAGAGAGAATAGATCGAATGCCTCTCATTCTTTGCAGGAGAAAAAGAGGGAGGAGGTGGAAGGGCAGAAGGTAGAATGGTAGACTTGGGGAGGGGTAAGGAGGGAGCTTTTTGGGGGGGGAACAAGGCGACTCTTTGTGAGGGCGAGAAAGATGAAGACTGTTCACATGCCCTCTGTCTCCTCTGTCTGCATCAGGAGTCACATAATGAGCTCCGCCACTGACAATCTACCAAAAAATGATCCAAAATGACACAGCATCCTCCAGACTCTGCAATGGTTGACAACACATGTGGCCTCCAAGAGAAATGCTTCGACTTTACATCATGAAACAAAAGCAAAGCTCAATTTTGTAGCTGTTATTGTTGTTTGTCGTTCAACTTCCTTCTTTTTCCAACCAGATTTTTAATGACATCTTTTCTTTTCAGTCCAGCAGATGACCTTAAAAGCTTAGTTAACAGTTATGTCATTAATGGAAATAGAAGGTACCTACACAGTCTTTAAAATTCTCAATGCCCTCTTTTGTTTTTAATTTTTTTTCCAGAACTTTGCTGCTCAGATGGCTGGTGGTTTCGACGAGAAGGCTGGTGGCGCACAGATGGGCATAATGCAAGGACCAATGGTAAGTGAGAGATAAGACTTGCAGCCACTTCTGTTTGGTTGTTTTTTTTGTTTTGTTTTTCGTTTTTTTGCAGTCAGTTGCGTATGAATCTGCCTGGATGCTACAGTAGTGGATCAAGGAGAAATGATTAGACAGGCTGTCCGTCCACCTGCAGATCTAATTTTGCTTTGGTTGGGCCTTCTGAGGGGTCCTTGAACAAAACTCAGAGTCTTTCAGCTTCATTTTTTGGCTGACCCTGCACATTCACCTTTCTAGTGGCAGAAAAACTTCCTCTCCATGAACCAGGAAGGCATTATCAAATAAGAGAACGACAAGATGGATGCATCAACATCATCATCATCAGCCTTTAGAAGAGGAGATACCCATGTAGGATTTTAACTCATCAAGGACTAGAGGAAAACCCGCCTGGCTTGCCTGACCAATCTGCATTTGCCAGTCAGGCTGGGAACTCTTAGTTATGAGATTTTCAAGGAACTTTATCAAAAGGCGGTAACTAAAATGCCTCTGGAAGCAGCTGGATGGACCTGCAACCAATCAGAGCAATGCAGCACTCAGTGCGCCCACAAGTTTGGGCAGCGCTTTCATCGATTCCCAGCAGGAAAAGAATGGCATTTCAGGAAATTGGCAATGCAGTAGCACAATCTCGATTCATACTTGATTAGCTCTGTCTAGTCTGACACTTTTTTTTGAGTTTTTGAGTGGCGCTGCACAAACTTGCATACTAAACACAATTGTATAGACGGTGAACCGTTCAGAGTGATCGAGTGCCAAGTGCAAATCTGGACCAGTAGCGCTCCTGTCGCAGCCGTCGCATCAACCCCAGGTTAGATTGGCCCGTCATAGATTAGGTCAGCTGGGAATCTTTCTGAATGGAAGAGGGTCAGACCTTCTGCCAGAGCACAATAAATTCTCCCAGGTTCCCTGCCTTCTGTGTCATCTTCGGTGAATAACCCCCTAATTTTTTAATTGTCTTGGGAGCAAATTAGGACATTAAAACTGAGCCGTCCTGTGTTGGAGGAAAGAAGCCACACAGCTCTAAGTCCTGATGGAAAATAAACACTTCACATTAAGCACAGAGGGGTAATTTTATAAATTGAGGAAACAGCCATTGATAGTCATTATATTTGAAGCCACTGCAGGCGGTTAGCTGGCATGGCCGGCTGCCTGGGATGTGAAGTGCACACTGGGAGCTATTTTGGTTTTGAGAGCTGCAGAGCAGTTTGGCAGCATCTCGGCCCAGCACAGACTTGACTGCCAGGAGGGAAGCTGCTGGAGTCGGTCAGATGTGCACAGATAGCAGCAGTTTCTGAAGCTTTGCTCCGTCTGACTGTCCTTCCACACGTCTGTCTGAGTGCT
The DNA here is from genome assembly GCA_029783625.1 of Naso annulatus. NCBI lineage: Eukaryota > Metazoa > Chordata > Actinopteri > Acanthuriformes > Acanthuridae > Naso > Naso annulatus. The sequence goes on along the minus strand of JAPZDX010000012.1, from coordinate 11,060,447 downwards.
CGCCACAATACTAGGTCCTTTTTGAGGCCAGCCCACGTTTACCTTGCGTTCAAGCTGTGGGAAAGAGCAATGAGAGAACAGACTGGACTGATGTTAAATCACAAGACACCTACACAGAACCCAAACTGCACCCCTGCACCTACATACCAAACACTCAAACACTCTTTCTCGAATATATGCACACGCACACATCAGACACAAATTTAAAAGTCCTGAAGATATAGAGCCCCATTGATGGGCTCACACCCGCTGTGGTAAACGCTTCCCACACCCACTGAAAGGGGACTTTGATTCACTTCTAAGGACCACTGTGTCGTGCTGTGACGTTTTCTTTGGCTGCCATCCCCAATTTTTTTTTTAAAAAAAGCACAACCGTGATGCTGAAATATGGGTTTTTAAAAAAGCTCATCCACTGAAAGGAATACATTTTTATCCAAGTGGAAAGCTGTCACAAGTAATCTAAATCAAGGCCTTTTTTCAACTAAAGAACTTTATTGACACAAACCTTCATAGTCACACCGTGATTTTGCTTTGTGTGTGTGAGATAAAAATGCAGGCAGAGAGCACAAGCAACAGGGATTTGGCTAATCACCTCCATAGAATGTGATTTTCTCCTCTTGAGCAGTGATGCATGAAGGTGAAGGCGAAATTACTTTGGCGTGTGACTCCGAGCAGAAGCTCTCGCAGAGCAGATTAAGCTTCAGTCAGAGAGAATTTAGTAGAACAAATGTCACCTCCAGTCCCCATGCCTGAAATGTTTAGGGAGGAAACATTTACCAGTCTGGTATTGTTGTTTTTTCACTGCGTGTCGAGGTGAAAAAGTCATTTAGAGTTCAAACACATAAGAGTACAGCACTACCGCTGGTGACCTTTGAACTTTAGAGACACACAGCAGCGGGTGAAAGAGCTGGGAGAAGAAGAAGGGGGGGTTGACATTGAAATGAGAAGGAAAGAGAGCAAGAGAGAGTCTAAATGCCACTGAGGAATTTATGATGATTTATGCATTCGTCATGTAGAGCTACTGAGTTTTGCGCAGCTTTGGGGCAAAGCAGGTGATTTATATTTTTCACATAACTTACAACTGAATTTAAGTGAACAAAAATTTGTCTTTTTCCTTTGAAACCTTCACTAACAAAAGCAAAACATAAAAAAATAACTCTGCTCTCGTCTGTTTCATGTATTTGTGCAGTTTGAACAGTATGTATTATTGCAGGATGAGACATTTGTCCCTAATCCGATGTTGTGTCTCTTGTCTCTTCCCCTCAGGGCCCAATGGGTCCCAGAGGACCACCTGGCCCCACCGGATCACCTGTAAGTACCTCCTGTAAGCAGCAGACAACACTAGCCGGGTGCACCTGTAGACCTGAGCCTGTGTTCAGTCACAGACAGGATACTTTGGGTTAAATCCCATAATTGTAATACGTTTGATGTCTTGTGTACTTATGCCACATTGTCTACTCCCACTGAGTGTATTTAATAATAATAATCACCCCAGGATGACCACTGGCTTTGGTGGACAGAGATAGATGGTTACACACAGTGCTGTTTTTACCGCTTCTGCTGTTTTCCGGAGGAAGGTGGCACTCTGAGAATACTTTCTGTCTCGCAGCTGCAGGCTCCGGGGCTTTTTCCTACACCACAACCCGGACCTGCTGCAGAACACCTGTCAGTTTACTGTTCACAGAGCCTATGGGCTAACACCTTTACAAACACGTTCGAGCTCCATCTGCAGCCCTTTAAGTCCACCAGACGCCTGAGTAAAGCTATTAAGTTGTAGGCAATGCCAGCCGACTTGCCCCAACTTGATGGTTTCACTTCTCCTGAGCCCACATTTAGAGGAACGGGTTTTCCCTCTGACGCTTTGGACTGCTTTTAGATTTTATACAAACAGGAGACTTTGTCAAAGGAGAAGACATTTGTTGGGAAGTAGTGTTATTTTTGATAGCTGCAGACAAACAGACACAGAGATAGAAGAGCTCAAAATAAAAAGTATTTTGGTTTGTTTGTGCAGTTTTATTTGTACTGCAGGTTAATAGCGAATTTGCAATAAGCAACATTTCCACATTAAAATGTCTGCTTTATCTTTGTAGCATATTGTGTTGAGCTGTGTAATTACATTGTGGCGAATGTTTCCAATAATGTTAAAACTCAGAAAAGTTTGTAATTTCATGTAAGGTAGTGGTGCATTTTATTTACTTTATGTCGCCCCCTCCGGGGAATGGCCTGTCAGAGAGTGAGGAGGGAAAATCGGCACACGTGACTAAACGTAACATGAATAAAAATTTTTAATTCATCTTCAGTATTGGCTTAAAAATGAGATAAACAGATGATACCACCCTTCTTGATGACGTTATCAAACTGCATCCTCTGTTACTAATGTTATGATTATGAGTCCTCTAGTGGCAGAAATTTACTACATCTGACACGTATTTACTGCATAACCAATGTGTTATATAGCCAGTATATAATTTATTATTTTATTCTAATAAGATGTATTGTCACTGTTTGATTAGTTGATTACTAATTTGTTTTTTGGTCTTAAAATAAATTTAAAGACAAGATATTAGAAAAAATGCAACAGAATTTTCTGAAGTTGATGTATATGAATAGCTTGTTTCTTCCAACCAACAGTAAAAACCCAATAATATTTCATTTACAATAAATAGATGGAGAAACAAAGCAACAACAATCAAAAAAAGTAGTATAAGAAACTTAAATGATAATCTGATTGTAAAAGAGTTAACCTCTCATTCATTGCATATTGAAAAAAGAAATTATGTTCCTCAAATTGCCTCGCTTTATGTTCTTCATTTCAGGGCCCACAAGGTTTCCAAGGCAACCCAGGAGAGCCTGGAGAGCCCGGACAATCTGTAAGTATCCCACAGCGTCCAACTGTAGTCCTTCCCTCAGCTCAGACTACATGGTTTATTATAAATGCTTGCTCTCCTCTCCTTTTTAATCCTCTCTCCTTCTTCAACTGTCTGCTCGCTCATGTTTGTTTGACTCTTGAAAAGATGTCGGAGACACTGAGGCACTACACACTGGATAGCAGTTGGTGCAGCCGCGCTGTATTCATTCCTCACATCATCAAGTGGAAACGACCTTCACATTAATTTTATAACACTTTCTAACCTTTCATTTCTCGCCTCTTACTTTTATGTCCTATTCTATTTGACCAGCCACTTCCTACAGTTTCTACATTTACATCCCACTTCAGTTAGTGCTTAGTGACTAAAACTCAGGCTGCTGCACTAACTTCTGTTGAACGCTGTCAGGAGCAGATTGGCAGCCTTTTCATGATTACCTTTTCCTTTCTGTACCCTGCATGTCACTGACAGCTTCCAATGTTTGTTATTCCTCGCCTGCCCTGTTATGTTTTTCCTCAGATAGAAACTCCACTTCTTCACTTGTAATGTTTCCCCTCCTTGCTGCCCCAGCTGCCACCCCAACCCTCACTTACCCCTCCTGTAGTTTCTACCCTGATTTGCGTCTAAGGAGGCTTCTAGAAATCAGATTACCCTGTCCTTCCCGTCCCCTCAGCAGGTAGACAATGCAGGGCCTCCCCTCTGCTGTGTTAATCTGCTCCTGTGGAGATCAGATGTGCAGTCTCTCTTTTTAAGGTGTTCCAGTGCATCATTATGTGCAATTAAAATCAAGCTTCCTTCCAGAAAACAACCTGACAGTTGTGAAAGGGTCACAAAGTTGGCCAAGTGTTCGTGAAAACTGGAGATCATTTTTGGCTTTGAAATCATGATGAGTCAACAAAAGTAATAAGTAATCAGAGCATAAGTAATTATCAACAAGTTATTAAGTAGCTAAGAAGAAATGGAATATATTTATTTTCTTTATTTTTTCTTGGTCCACACAGAAAAGAAAACAGAAAAATAATTAAGATTTTTTTTTTTTTAATAGATTCCGAACCAATATATATATCTACAAATATGAACAGAAAGAGCTGAGAAAGAAACTGTCAGTCAGACAGAATAAAAAATGCAAACATCTAAACTTTGTACTGAGGATTTTGGACGAAAACACTCAAGAACTGTTTGTGTTATTTTGTCTAAAAATCCAAACAATTTTCATTAAAAAATGCTTGAATTAAAAATTGTAATATTGTCATTATTATTTAGGAACTGAACTCCTTCTGTCTGGTTTTACACAAAGAGATTTACAGTGATTAGAGAGCACAGTTCATGGTTAATGTAGCACTCTTTTATACAGCTGAAATAATAATAAATGGTGTTTTAAAATGTATCTTAATCGATTTGGCAGCTCTCCGCTGGTCATCAAGTGACAGGGAGTTGAAGTCTGAGGTGTATAATACTGCCCTCTGTTGGTCAAGAATGGAAAATAAGTCTCACCTTTGCGTGTTTTCTCTTTATTATAGGGCCCCATGGGACCCCGTGGCCCCTCTGGACCTCCTGGAAAACCTGGTGATGATGTAAGTGTGTCTCTCATAACTTTGGAAAATGTAAATACATTTTCAACAAGCAAGAACGCTGCCAAGGCTCATACATGGTGAAGTTTGTTACTGTCCTTCTGTAACTGCCTCTGTGAATACTCTGTAAACTCATTTCTGCTGAACATCCTTTAATTCTGACCTTAAATCACCAAAAATTTCTCTCTGTTTTCACCTACATTTGCATTATAATGATCATTGTAGATTTCATATATCATTACTTTCCCATTCCTGGTCTTTTGACACTTTTAGTCAACCATTTCCTTAATCTTTGTTGAACATTATAAAACGTTCAACTAAAATTCAACAGTTTGTGTACAAATATTCAACAATTAGTTAACAAACTGCTATGTTGTCGGATGTTACAAACACTCTATAAACTATCCAAATTATCCAAAGAAAGTGTAACCCTTTACCATGCTTTACCGCTCTATCATTTTGTATCATTAAGCTCTAAAAGTTATTTTTAAACGTATCAATCCATATTTACAATGACTGATATTTTTTTTGCTTGGCTTTCTTACTGTTACGCTATTTTATATAGTAAATCCTGACATCCAGTCATGCTGACAGTCCATTAACTTTGCAATTCTGGGTTAAGCTAATGCAGCTTCTTTGACACTACATTAACATATATATCATGTATCACTGCCATAAACTTGGACTTTTACCATATTCTTTCAGTTACATTTTGCTTATGAGACTGCATCACTGAGACATCGAGAGGATTTGCCAGATTACTTGTGTCTTTGTGACTAAACAACCCTCTTGTTGCACTAATGGATGGATCTGTAACATCTGTTGAATCTTACATTCATTCATTCAAAGGAAATACCCAGTCAGCCATCATTTTGTATTACGTGAAATATAATTTTTTTGTCATTTTTTTGTCTGACAGTGTATCAAAAATTGATATTTGTGCTACTTAAATGTAATTCCTATTTTCAGCCACATGATGGCAGCAAACATGACATATCACAATGTCTCCACCAGGAGTCCTCACTGTCACTTCGACTCCATGAAATACACAGTACAATACTGTATAGTTTAGAATGAGCACTTATATCAAATTGATAAATTTACATTTTATATATATATTTATATACACACATTTATACATATACATTTATATTTATATATAACAACTTTTCCTTTCTGTTTGTGTTTCAGGGTGAGGCTGGCAAACCTGGCAAATCAGGCGAACGTGGCCCCGCTGGACCTCAGGTGAGATTTCTGTGGCTGTTGTTTGGTTTTGTTTTAAAGTGCTGAGCAGTTTGTGAATAAGGAGTCTCTCTTGATCACTGCAAGGTTTCAGTTTGTTTGTCTCTGGTGGTCAGAGACCAACCAGGCAATAAGTTGTGAGAATTAGTCTCTTATTAGCAGCCCACAGACTGAAGCTGATGTCTGTCTTTGTCTATGAATAATTTGATTTGGGGGAATTGGAAAATCTCTATCTGAGTTTTTATTTAATGGACTTTCACATGCAGTTATACTGACGTTGTCACTTGAGAGTAACTAAACTTAGTTTGTGTGTGTGTTTTTGCATTTTACTTTACATTTATCAAACCTGTAGCTGCTCTCGCCATCACTGGCAGTAATGATGGGTTACAGCATAAACTGAATGTGTCTAGATTTCAATCAGTGAGCTTAAATCTACAAATTACTCTCATGTTAACCATGTTCTAAGTTTTAGATTGAGTCATTTATCATCTCACCTCTCTTTTTCTTTTCTTTTTTTAATATGAAGACCATATGTGGTTTTCAACTGGAGCTAAAACTAAACTTTTACTCAACTTTTAACAGATAATTCCAATTTAATGGAAATAACTGCTTTAAAACCTGTTGTTTAACCTTTCAGTGTTTGGTAAAAACCTTTCCTGATGTAATATGTCCTCCCAATTCAAACTCAGTAGAGGAAACCTTAACGAAAACGTTATTTGATACTTTTAGCTTCATCTTCTTTCACTCTACTGTATGTTTGCATCCTGCATCATCTTTCCTGTTGCATCATAGGGAGCTCGTGGATTCCCAGGAACTCCTGGCCTGCCTGGCATCAAGGGACACAGAGTAAGTGTGTGTTTGTTGTCTTTTATTCTTTAGTCTCTTTCCAGGGACGTTACGTTGTTGACTGTGCTGTTGTGATTGTTTACCTGACTGTGCACCACGCTCTGCTCTTTCTTTTAGGGTTATCCAGGTCTTGATGGTGCAAAGGGAGAGACTGGAGCCGTTGGGTCTAAGGTAGGATTTTATTGTCTGTGTGTGTGTGCGTGTAAATACTGTTCTCCAGTTAACTAAGGCTCTACTTTGCTCCATGCTGATGAAGGTGAATCAAGTAAAACGGATGCAGCAAAGAAAAACAAGCATCAGTAACAATGCAGACTGCAGGAGGAGTAGTTCTAGACAAAATAACAGGCCACAGGCTGTCTTTATATATGGTTGCATTGCTGCACTAACAGGTTCATATGTTTTCCTCTCCTAAGGGTGAGGCTGGTGCTCCCGGAGAGAATGGCGCACCTGGACCCATGGTGTGTAACAATGCAAATCACACCAACAACACGTGAAAACAAAAAACACATACACAAATCCAGCACATTTGCGGTGGTAAGCTGACTGTAAAGGTTTGTTCTGCTCTCCCTCATCCTCACAGGGACCTCGTGGTTTGCCCGGTGAGAGAGGCCGTCCTGGACCAAGTGGAGCTGCTGTGAGTTTCCTCCTTTCTAAAACTTAACATCCGACTCACAGATGGATTAGATCAGAGCTGGCCTACAAGGTGCCAAGAGTCCTGTCAACCATTTTCTAATTTACAAAGAAAATTTTTTTGTATTTTATACCAGTTAGTCAGGGCTGTGCAGGAGGACAGACAAGCCACTTTGTAAGGTTGGATGAATAAAGCTGTTAGTAACAGAGAGAAGGCTGATCCTTGCATGATGATCCAACTGCACTTTGCACAGTGGGATCATCAGACTAGAAGCTGTGCAGGGAAAAGCAGCTGTTAGCTGAGCAAAAGTTACACAGAAATGAAGAACATTCTGATCCAGTAAATGTGTATGTCAGTTTAAAGGGGCTCAACTATACTGTTCATTCTGTCCCTGATAAAGGCAGCTTAGGTTTATGGTTTATGTTTTTTTAAATCATTGTAACATTCTAGTGCCTGGGCGATGGAAGAAGTTACAGTTGTGTGTAATGTGGTATAAACTCTCGCGAATTTAATTAAATATTTTCAACTGAAATGCATTTTAAGCTTTTAACTGTAGTCAAATATCAAATTTTTCTGCAACCTAATTGTTAATGTTTGTTTGTTAACTGGCCTCCTGTCATGTTTTTTTAAGGGACCTCTGTGCAAAGCAAGTTGAGCATCCCTGGATCAGCTGCTTCAGTTTGCTTTATTAGTGTTTCAAAGAGTTAGGAGTCATGTTCTTAGAGTGTAACACATTTTGTTCTCCTTTTTAAGGAACTGAACAGGTGCGCTCGTTAATTGGCTCTTGTTAATTGTGCTGTTATTAGATGAGATGTTAACCTCAGTATGTCGGGTGTAATCTGTAACTCCTCTGTGCCTGTCTCCTGATTTTAATACTTTGTGTAGAAGCACTTGTATCCTGTTTTTAATGTAAATATAAAACCAAAGCTTTTGATGTGTGTGCTGATAATGTTTTCTACACTCAGGGAGCACGTGGAAATGATGGCTTGCCCGGTCCTGCTGGTCCACCAGTAAGTATCTTTTCTTTGTTTCCTTTCGTTCATTTTCATTGTATTATCTTTATTTCCATCATTTGGATAAAATGTTCACCCTTACTCCTTCACACATACAACCCTCTCTGCAGCCGGCAGTCTGAACACCTGGATGTGTGATTGATTTACAGCTGATCTAACAGACTGTATTTTTCCTCTCTTTAGGGCCCTGTTGGTCCTTCTGGAGCTCCAGGCTTCCCCGGCTCTCCTGGTGCAAAGGTAAGTCACATGATTCCTAAAAAATACCCCAACTTCCTATTTATCATTACATTGAGTGTGTTTATTGTGTGAATGAGAGGAAGTAACTTTGTCTCATGTCTGTGTCTTTCCGTCTATAAGAAAACTAACCAGGATAAATCTATTTCTGTCTCACTTACTTTGGACAAACGTGTGAATAACAGGTGCAAAAATGTGGGGGGGGTTTCTAATGTTATTAGACTATGAGTTTTTGAATCCAATAAAAGAGTTAATATGTAGTAAAATGGCGCCCACAGCTTAGAGGAGATTTTGTGGGGAGAAGTTGAAATGCTTTAGTGAAATCGGAGAAGGCATTGAAAAGTGCTTTAAGCCTCCATCCGTGTGGAAAATCTAGGAGGAGGGTTTTTTGAAGTGTTATTCTCCTTCCCTCACTCCTTCTTACTGTCTTTTTCTTCTGGTCTCTGTCTGATTTATTCCTGCTGCATGGCAGACAGGCTCAGCTCTGTGCTCGAGGGCTCAGTGCTGCTGGTCTGCTTTCTTCTCTGAGCCCCTTGATAATTTAGGAATTACAAGTAGAATATCTCTTTACAAAATCCAGGAGTTTCTCTTGAAATATTTGAGGCAAAGATGTGTATATTTGTGTGTGTGTGTGTGTGTATGTGTGTGTGTGTGTGTGTTTATGAATGTCTGCAGGAGAGTCTCTGAACCTGTGTGTGTTTTTGCAAGATTTAATAATATTCTAGGAAGTGTCCCATGGTGAGGAATGTTAAAAGTCTCATATTATGTTATTGTGCTGTGCGTTCAGGAGCCTGCCTGAGAGCTCATTAAAATACTATCATTGAGTCTTTTTCTCTCTGTGCCTTATGAGCAAGGCTTTGCAGTTAAAAGGGACCCAAGACAGCACAATTAAAAGCTAACTAGATCAAAACAACACAGTTATTTTAGGCTTTCAAACAGTATAGATCCAACAGAGACAAGTTTCACCCACTTCAATCAAGTCTTGGCATTGTATCGTCTCGTAGCAGCCAAGCTATGGCCTCTAAAATGCTGTACATTTTTTCCATAACTGAAAAAACTAGCAGATGTTTCTCCGTTTGTCCAAGTTTTCTTCTTAGTTTCAGAGTCAGTAAAATATTGGCTTTGACAGTGGGCTCAGGAGAAAGAAAATTTCAATATGCATCATACCATCACAGATTGTTGCAAACACTCAGAGTCTATTATGTCATACTATTGAGTGCACAAAGTCTGCAAAGCTGCAGCAATAGCAGAGGAATTTCATTCAACGTGCTGAAAAAGTTGCATACCACCTGCATGTGAAATCTGTGGCTAGTGCTCATAGGCCCTCTTAATGGAGGCAGAAGTCCTATTTTTTATTTTACTGAACCAGAGGGTCTGCAAAACATTATGCACCTGGCTTTGGATGACACCGGTTATAACAGCAGTCAGAGTTAATTAGTTTATGTTGATGCTACTTTTTCAGAAGCGTGAAACTCTGAATTTATTGGTGTCGGCATCCATAAACAGGTGTCTCTCTGTATTTTTTTCTTTCATTTTTTCTTTCTCAAAATAAGGCAACAGCACCATGAAGGATGCTGCCCAATTCAGTCTAGACTAAATGTCTGATGCCAAGATTGGCAACCAGCATTCAGTTTGATTTTGCTGGATCTCAGTTTTGGCTCAGAACCAAATCTCAGATGACAGGAATTAGTTAACCATAGAAAAAAATTGAATTTAGTTTCTGCTAATCGATTCTTAGACTAGTTAACCTCCTTATTATTACAAACAAAGTCCTCATATCCGCAGGGATGATGGACAGATTCATGCATTAGATAAATTACAATTGCATTCTTTATTAGCATAATTACTGACCTTCGTACGGTCAGTGGTACTGACTTGATACTTTTTAGTGATTGTGAGCAATTACTGCAGAGGCTTTGGCTGTGCTATGAAGGACACTTCCTAATGTGAGCGAGACCAAATGCTTGTCATTGCTGCCTCTATTTTCCTCTTAAACCACATCAGATTCAAAAATGGGAATCAATAAAAAATGGAACCAATAAGCAGAATTGGAATCATAATCAAAATCCATTCATATAACAAACAACTGTAATCTATTTTCTTCAGTGCAATGATCTGTTACCACATATTAAAGGTCCAGTGTCTAGGATTAAGTGGCATCTGGCACTGGGGTTGCAGATTGCAACCAACTGAATAACCTTCTGCTCATTGTCCCCTTTTAAAGCATGTAGGAGAGCCGCGAATCTAGCAAAACATGCAAAAGATGCTGTTTAGAGCTGGTGTTTGGTTTGTCCATTCAGGGTTGCTGTATAAACTTGAAACAAGCAGCACAATTATCCACAAGTTAGTGCCAAAGTCACGCCCCTTCTGGTGGATCCACCCATGGGACCTTATTTCAGAAAAAATATGAACAGTAGTCAATAGAGTGAGAAAAATTATTTTTTGATCTCATTTAAATTGTACCGCTAGTCTCACATATGATGCTTGTCAATGTAAAAGATAATTTTGTAAGTCAAGGAAGCTGCACTTTACCAAACAACTTCTGAGGAATAAGGCATTGAAAATATGTATAGAAGATGTAAAAAGATGGCGTTTGGGTTCAAAAATATGATAATCCAAGATGCTATCTCAGGGGTGTGTTCTGTGTATTGAGGACTGCAGATGGATCCTTTAAACATGATCCTCTTTAACAGTCAATCACTTGTTGTCTTGCAATATTGATACCTTAATTCCGCATTTATATCCCATTCAAGTTTGGTTTTTGGGGCCGTTTCTCTTGTATTGTTGTTATTCTCTTATTTACAATATTTTTTGTCTTTATACCTAAAACTTTAAAAGCCCCTTCACACTAAGAACGATAACTAGAAAGATAACTATTACTATAAAGTTTTTGAAATCGTTATAGGTAAATCTCATGTTTGTGTTCACACTGCAACTATATCAATAAAAACATCTAAACGACAACTATAACCATATTCTTGATTCACGGATGCACAGACAGTGATAAAACATTTTCAACCAATCAAAATTAAGTTTACAGGGAAGGGGCGTGCCTTCCATTTGTTTACTCATACCAGCAGAAGTAATGGCGGCAGTCGCAGAAGAGCTAATCACAGAAGTGCAGAAAAGCCCAACACTTTTTGACAAAGGCCACCCCCTCTAAAGAATATGCTGTCATGCATGCCGGCATTTTATTTGCTTTTTTAGATAGCCAGTAAATTAAAAGCAGATCAGTAAAATAATCTTCCTCTGTTTCCTCAGAGAAATCAGTGCTGAATGAAAGATATCTTGTAGTGAATGCTTGACCAATGAAATTTCACTTTATAGTTATCTTCATAATTGTCATTCTAAGTGTGAAGGGGCCTTAATATTCACGTCTGTGCAGAATTTCTCTGCTGCTTAGGTTTTGTCTCAGTTAAATTGTTTAAGTGTTTTCCCCATCACACAGTAAATTATCGATGAAAACACCTTTATAAAATGTTTTAACGCCCTTCTGACTCCATTTTTTTTAGCCGATGTTAAATTTTTTTTATCAAGTTTCTTTTTTTTAAAGGTAGAAGTTTTTTCAGTCCTTTAAAATTCATTGAGTTCCTGTTCATAAAATTTTACAGTTGCTTACAAAAAAAATGCTTGTTTAATTCACTTTGAACTCTGGTCAGATCCTTTCCTTTCCTAAAACATAATCCTGTCCTTTATTTAATATTAGCTCTTAGGCAACATGTAGCCAAAAACATTTCATTACAACATTTTTTTTAACATACATTGGCATTTACCGCCGCCAGAATTATTATTTTTTCCTTCTGTTGCTTGTTTTTTTGTATGATTCATCCATTGTATTATAGCTGATTGTCAAATGATAAACTTCTCAAGATCTGTGCTTACATATTAATTGATGTCACCTCACCATGAGTGTCTCCCCTCTTCTTTATCATGTGCTGCTAATCAGGGAGAAGCTGGACCTACTGGTGCTCGTGGACCTGAGGGTGCTCAGGGACCCCGTGGAGAGTCTGGCACACCTGGATCATCTGGACCTTCTGGCGCTTCTGTAAGTGACGCCATAAACACATACTTGACACGTATTTTACTTAAATGTAAAAAAGTAACAATAGTAAGCATTACCTAAAAGAAAACAGTTGACTTGATTCACAATATTTAGAGGCACTGCAATGAGCAAAAACACCCCCTCCCCACTGACTTATACTTGTTGACATCTTTTATGTGATTTTGTTTAAATTAATTAATTTATTTATTTTTATGCTCAAATGACAAATGAACCGCCACTTATGATTAATACAATGCACAAACTTGCTTTGTCTTTTTCTCTAAAGGGAAACCCTGGTACTGATGGTATCCCTGGATCCAAAGGATCAGCTGTAAGTATAAAATGCTTATTTGTATGTTTTGGTTTTTTTTAAAACCGTCCCACTTGCGATGTAATCATCAATTTAGCTGTTGCAGGTGACACTTTTTTACACACAGTTTCAGAACTGATTGAGAAAACACAATTTGTATGTTTTTTCTACAAAATACAGAACAACTGTTGCATTGTAAATAAAATTGTAATATGTATCAGATCGCCAAACTCCAGTTACAATCTTGCAAGAGCAGCACAGCACCATAAACAGCGCAAACTGCATTTGAGCTCCGTATTGCAATTTTAGAATTTGAGACAGTGCTCTTCTTCTCCAAATAAGTCAGTCAGTTTCAGTTTCTCTCTTCTCTCTCTCTCTTTTGCCCTGCAGGGTGCTCCTGGCATTGCTGGTGCTCCTGGTTTCCCTGGACCTCGTGGACCTCCCGGGCCTCAGGGAGCAACTGGACCTCTCGGGCCCAAAGGAACATCTGTATGTAGTCTCTGTACCATTCATTCATTAATCATTTAATTTATGTTACAAATAATTACATAGTCAAGGAAAGATGTTAAAAATCATCTGTGTGTGTGTGTGTGCATATCTCTCTCTCTCTCCCTCTCTGATTTGTCTGTCTGTCCATCCACTGTCTTGTAGGGAGACCCAGGTATTCCAGGGTTTAAGGGAGAGGCTGGACCTAAAGGAGAAATTGTGAGTTTTATTTTCTTTGCCTAGTCCCTGTACTCTCTGATTGTTTCATCTATTCAAATAATACAAGCATTGATATTTAAAGTAAACACAGTGCATAGTTAGATATTAAATGTGGATATTAGGCACTGAGAAGATTAATAGAAGGTTCGAATTCAGATATGATATGTCAAAACACGTTGAAGTCAGTACTTCTGAAGGATTTTCATGGAGTGAGAGAAGAACCTGAAACAGGTTTTCTCTCATTAGTCTTTGCATGTAGTGTCATCACAGTCCTCTATCTTTATTTGTATTTTATCTGGAAGGATTTCTCTCTTCCTCTAATAGCTTGATGGTCTGTTTTCTCCAGGGACCAGCTGGTCTTCAGGGAGCTCCAGGTCCACAAGGAGAAGAAGGAAAGCGAGGACCCAGAGGTGAGCCCGGTGCTGCTGGACCACTTGGACCTCCTGGAGAGAGAGTGAGTAACATCTAATGATTGAAAACAAGTGTTACAGCGAAGTACATGTTGTAATAAGACTAAGAATGACAGATTACCTCCTGTGTAGGTTTATATTTCGAAGGTTGTCAAATATTTTTATGTTATAGATCCATTAATATACACATTTCATAAAGTTTCATGAGGCAAAGCTCTTATGTGAAAGTTTTTATTGCTGTTGAGTCAATGGTGAGTTGTAATTGTGTGTATATTGCGTGTTTGGAGATAATCTTGATGAGAGTGAAACTACATTTTTAATAAGGATAATTTAATTCAAATTAAATTTTAATAAAATTAACTTATTCCTTATTTTGTTTGTCAGTAGGGAGCCTGTTTAACAGCCACTGTGACACTCAGTGCCTACATGTTGTTGTTATTATCATAAACCTTTTTTTGTTTTGGTGTTTGTGTAGGGAGCCCCTGGTAACCGTGGTTTCCCTGGTCAAGATGGTCTGGCTGGTCCCAAGGTGAGTATCACCTGTAAAATGTGAAATGACTTCATTTTTGCTGTAGGAAGAGAAAATCTGCTTAGAAATAGAAAATAAACATGGATTCCTTTAGAGGACACAGGAGAAGGAAAAGATAAAGAAAAATATGTAGCTGATGCCTCAATATTCATGGGTCTAAATCTGTGAAACTGACAATTAACGTATCTATCTGCCACATACTGCATTTGGAAATTGCTGCTAAAATTGAGTTGCTCAAATATTCTCTTTGGGTTTATGTTTTCTTGACTGTTGCAGAGAGAATATCACATTTCTGAATCATCTGATAAGAAATGTCATTAGGAGTCAAACGGCTTTTGAAATTACAAAACAGATTCTAATCCAGTTACACTTTGATTCTGACCATGATAGAGATGAGTATCTCATTTTTCTAGTACTGTAGTTTACTTTTTATCATCAGATCCAACAAACCTGTCAGACATCATGGGCTCTATCTTACACTTGTCTGTGGCGCAAGGCGCAAACAGCTGGTGCAATGGTTTCAATTCAATCAAGCCATTTAAAACATAACCCATATGGTGTTTGCGTATTCTAATGGAGAGTCACACTGTGGTGTTGTGTCATGGCAAAATAATTATGCACCTAACTGTAGATTCTTTATCTTTCACCATTAAATTTTATACATTAAAATAAAAGGCTAATGTAAGTCTGGAAACTTTTGGTGTATGTAGCTATAAAATGATTTAAATTAACTTTTAAAACACCATAATAAGAATAAAGTTCCCTGTAACTGTTTTCTGTTGGCCTAACCACAGAAACACTAACTCTCTCTCTCTCTCTCACACACACACACACACACACACACACACACACAAAACAATCCTGATTTGCTTTTATGTAGTTCACAGGATTTTTGTTTACACATAAAAACCTCACACAGTCACAGGGGCTGGGAGGGGTCACCTGTCAAGGCTCTCTCACAAATTTACATCAATTCGATCAATTCTCTGCAGTTTGAGGGAGTTTTCCATGGTGACCGCGAATTCCTGAGAACAGGCATTAACCTGAACTTCCACAGCAATTTACAGTGACGATTACTGACGAAAATCCCACTTTGAACGGGTGCGCCCACCTGTCTGCCCAGCCTTTGCACACTCTGCCTCGCGTTCCTTGTGTGTGACAGGCGTAAGAGAAGTAGGAAATAAGAAGAAGGCAACAAGCTACAGCTGAGAGAACCAGTCATGTGGAGGAGAATGGTAGAGGTTTAAACAGAGCCCTGAGGAGTTGTTACTTTTCAAATCTTGCTAACTTTCCAGAATTACCAACCCCAGCTTTAATACACTGAAAATTAAAAACTTTAAACTTTGCAACTGACCCAATAAATTTTAACTTTTGATAAATTTAGCATTTTGATTTGTCATTATTATATTGTGAAAAAAGTGTACTCTTCTTAGTCAGCTACCTCCCCTGGACTGTTCCAAACTGGCGCAAGCTGCTCTCAGTTTTTAGTGTTAATGCAGATGCTGTTTTGTCTCATAAAGATGGTAAAAAAGTTTATGCAGGTCACAGGATTTATTACGTGTCTTAAGGTCTCCTTGGCCTTGTCCTGCAAACATAAGTGAATTTTATAAAAAAATCTGTCTGCCATGGATTATACTGCCTCTCAGTAGGCTTTAGCTATAATTTAGCAGTGAGACAGTTTATCTGCACTCAGGGAAACAATTTGGCCTCAAGCTGCTTTACTGCATCCCAAACAGCTGGAGAATATATTTCAATGGATGTGTTTTATCAGCAATATTGTGCAAGTAGTAGTGACGGTAACTCAAACTGTAAAAGACCCTTTTAATTCAGTTCATATTTGGTATTGGGTAATGATATACAGTATGTTAAACTTATGTATGTTTGGTGTAGATATAAAATCGATGAAATACCTTGTTTTACAGAAAAATGACAGAAGACTGTCCGTGAAACAGTTTGCATAAAAAATTTAAGACATATTTTGTAAAAAGCTTTTCTTAAAAAGATAAAAACCCAGAAATGAAAATAAGTGCCAATACAGTAATTCCTTCATAAAATAACAATTGCATGTCAACGAAGTTGTATTGTAATGTTTTCCATTTAACTGATATTATTGAAAAGCAGCATCCTGCTGTAAAATATTGATTTTTCCACTGCAATGAGTCACTGATGTTTTGACAGTATCTTTCCCCCAAGAGGAGAAAACCCTAACTAGGTAACCCGAGCCCAAACCCTGTGGCTTTTAAGAGGTTTATTCATTTATAAGACAAAAGGTTGCACATTTTTCAAGCTCTAATTTTAATACACCTTGCTAATAGATGAGATTTTTAGCATTTGAAAGCACAAAACTTAGTTTTAAATCTATTGAATTTCTTTATCTATTAGTGCTATCTTAGCAAAGTGTGTCAAAGCAAAGCACTTCACATATTGTTGAGAAAAGATTTCATTGAGCGTTTTGTTGACTCAGCATCCCCAACGACATCTTTGAAATGTTATTTTTTTTCCTTTCATTACCTCATAATACATTTTTAAATCAAGCTGATTTATACAGAGTGATGTACAGTGCTGATATAATGACAGGGAAAATGGATAAAATGTCTTTCAAGTTTTATGCTAAACTTAGATCATCTTCTTTACTCACCAGTTAATGAGGTGCCTAAAAAATCATAATTTCACTGAAGGCACAACTTTATCTGAAGATCATGCTCATGCAGCAGTGATAAATGCAGCTCCACCATGCGAACACAAGATGGCAGCATAGCTCAGAAACCCGTCATGCTCCAGTGACCTACATGTCCCATATCAGTGAAGCCAGCATTTCATATACCATAATCTCCACTGCACAATTTCATTTATCCCAAAATGAGTCTGTCAGAATTTAATCTCCTCATCTCGAGCAGGTCAATGAAAATCATTTGCACGATTAAAAGGGACATTTGTTTCCCTCTGTGCTTTTAGAATTGAAATGTTACCTCATGGGTGACTCATCCCTGTCTTATTCTCTCTTCTCTACACACAGGGAGCCCCTGGTGAGCGTGGACCCTCTGGAGCCAGTGGTCCTAAAGGTGCTAACGGTGACCCTGGCCGTCCTGGAGAGCCTGGTCTGCCTGGTGCCAGAGTAAGCACTTCCCTTACCTATAACATCACAGATGTGCAGAAATGTGCTGAAAAACAAGCAGAAATAAATTAAAAATTAGTGATTTTTAAATAAACTCCAACATATCTTTACCAGGTACAAATATACATTTACAACCTGACTTTGTTACCTGATGGTGTTTTGTAATTAAAGATAATAAGTTTGTGGTTACTTTTACCAGGATTCTGCATTTTCAGCAATCCAACAAACTGCATTTTTTTCCCTTAAACTCTACCTGCTGGATAAACTTTCTCATTTTAAGTTCCAGTTTGCAGAAGTGCCCTTTTTCAAAACAGAATTCTACTGATTTAGCATTGCACCATAATGCTGTCAGACTCACAGCAAACAGGTTTTTTAAAAAGGATTAGAATCAATGCAGCATAAACACAAACATGTCTCTTTATACCGAGCATTAGGGCTGCACAGTTACTTGAAATTTAATCGAACTTACAATATTGCCTACTGCGATCTTTAAATTGCAAGGGACGTCATATTTGTTCAGGGAGTGCGTGTGTCAAAATAAAATTTAATTTAAAAATTGTGCAGAGCTCTCCTCTCCTACGCATCATATTCTTCAGAGTTAAATAAGCGTCTTTGCTTGGTAGACCCCTGCAAAAATCATTGTAATCATTTTACTGTTTTTCAATGAAAATGAGAATAATTATGAAAGAAAATTGTTATTCCCTTTAATATTGAAAATAATTGCCAAATCAGTCTATATAATCCAAATTGGATATTTTTTCAAAATTGTGCAGCACTACCGCACATTCTTTTTCCATGTCAAACCTGCTGTATTTACTACCCACAATGCAATGCAGGGGTCTGAGATTCAGGCTTGCTATGCTCGCAGCGACTACCCTCGAGTCACTCTCCTCAGGCAGAGACGACGAGTCAGCTACATGTTTTATTTTCATTGTCAGCTTAACTGTTGCTGACTCAAGTAGCGCAAGAGTCCATTTTTCAGGCTGTGCGCAGCTCCCTCTGGACCCACAAAAAACTTTATGCAACATTTTTCATGTATACAGTGGTACTCTCCAAGTCCCACAAACAAACTTTGATGTTTAAAGTAACTAGCTGTGTTCCTCTATAATGACCTGAAGTCTCTAACCCATGCTGAGATAACCATTAATTTTAACAAAGCTCTCCCATCGTCTCGGGAAACATTATAGAACTGTTTGTGCAAGTTTAACAGCACTTCCCATCAGGAACCTTTATGTATAAATGGGCGGGGTCAAACTTCAGTTCCTCATTTTACTTGACAAGACACAGTCAATTATTTTAGAGCTACATAGTTTTTTCTGGGGTGATTCGCACATCCATCTTAAATGATTTCATTTCCCAACAGCGGCACGAGTGGCTGTTAATATTCTTGTACTCTCACCACAGAGGAAGTATT
>JAPZDX010000012.1:11016325-11026494 GCA_029783625.1 Naso annulatus | reverse complement strand
GAGGCAGAATGCACGAAACTGAAATGAAAGAATGTAACACAAATTAAGTAGCTAAAACACAAAGTTAAAGACAAAATTCCAGGAAGTTACCACTCCCAGCCAACCGATCCATGTAATCCACCTTAAAACCATAATTAATCATTTTTATACTCTAGCTTTTTACCTGGATTACATAAGCTCGATATGAAATGTTATTGTAATCAGTTGCTTGTAGGTGGGTTTTGTTTCTTTTGGGCAGAGCGAGGCACAGTGTTCCCCCCCGCTTTCAGTCTTTGTGTGACAGAAAGTCAGACTCCTGTGACCAAATCTCAGAAGGTCAAATTGCAAAACACTCAAGAGGCAAAATGAGACCATGAGGAAAAATGTTAATATTAAGATCGGTATGTTATGCTGTAATGGTTTAATTACTGACTGTAATATATTATTCCACTCATTGTTTATTTTTATTTGCTTACCTTTGGATTTTATTTCCTGTGGCTATATTGCGTATTTTATGTTGCGTATTTAGGTGGAACAATAACACTAAGGATGGGAATGTGTCATCTGATATTAACTTACTGCAGATATGTTGGTTATTGGCAGGAATTTTAGTGCAGAAAGAAATCACATCAGAGACTATTTATCAATAAGAGATCATTTAGAATCATTACAGTACGAAACACCACAGACCACTGATAGATTTTTCAGCTGTTCAATGTCTTTTTCAGTTCATGTTTTGTTTTTTGTTTTTTAAAAAGCTTTAAAAAATTTTCATTTATGTCAAATATCAGAACCCACTTCAAAAATCCAGTAGAATTTGTGGTGTAATTGAATATTATGTCAGTAATTAAATGATTATTTTATTCACGAAGGGAAAAACAAACTTAAATAAACTACATAATACGAAATGATGTGGCTGTTATTACACAGACCCCACATTTACTGTGTTCTCCACCTCTTTTCCCTCCTCTCAGGGTCCTCTAGGTCCTTCTGGTCCTCAGGGTTTGGCCGGTCAGCGCGGTATTGTTGGTCTGCCTGGACAGCGTGGTGAGAGAGGTTTCCCTGGTCTGCCTGGACCTTCTGTAAGTAACACACTTTTACTTTAACCTATAATTTAATTCACAAAAACCAGCTACAGCAGGTATTTTATTATGAACTGATCAAATATTTAGTCCACGTAAATCAAAAAAAGTGGTGAGAATTTCCTATTTTAATTTCCCATTGCCCAAAGAGGCTTTGTCAAACTGCTCAATTTGTAAATATGTTAAAACGTTCAATTTACAGCAACAGCACTATAATAATTTATCAATCATAGAACACTGAACAGCCTGCATCCATCCAATTCATCAACAGAATATTAATAAGCAATTATTTTTGAAAAAAAGAACAACTTTCAGCCTTCATTGTGTGTAGAGCTGCCTTTCTTTTTTCTTGTAAATTTAAATTATGAGTGTTTGTCAACTTGTCTTTTCTCAGCTGCCACACATTGCTCTTTCTCTGCCACTTTCACACTTCTAATATATTCAGTAGATGTTTCTAAAAAATAATCATTAGTTGCAATCCAGCAAGGATTGAGAATGCCAGCCAGGTTTTTCAGTTGAGAGGCTTGATAATAGATTAATCAGTGATCAAAAATCAGCTTATTGTTTCAGCATGAGTGCAAATGCATCAAAACTGGTTCTCTTAATGCAAAGTTTGTCAATTAAAGGGAGGATCTCTGAACACTGGACAGTCACTGCAGAATTTTTTACATCTTGAGGTGTTTCTCTTTCTGTCTGTTAACCTCAAATAACAAAAGAGGCTATTAACTAAAAACATATTGAAGAATTTTCCCTGAAGCACGATGCCTAATGTTTTGTCACTCAGTGCAGCAGAGAGTCGACAGCTCACAGACAGACTCTGGACTGTCATTCTGCAGTGTTTTAATTGGTTCGCTGTCAAATCACATTTTACACAAGCCAGGACTTTCCACTGGTGAACTGACTCCATTTGATGTTCAGTGTGACATGTGACAAAAAAGCTCCGCTGCTCACATCTTACACCATTTGATATGTGACATGAGCTGTGTCTCCTACTTACAGCATCTCAGTGGGCACGTCCTGACCGTCAATTATTTATCAGAAGCGGTGATGCCAAAATCACCCGGGCATGTTTCAAAAGGAGAGAGTGCTTTTGATATCAGAGGTGACGTTTGAACTGCAGATACAGTTCATTTGAACATCTGCAAGTTTTGGCCCTAAAAGGCAGCAGAGTTTGAACCAGAGCTAACTCCGGGATGTCTGCATCGGGGCAATATTTTGTGTTTTGTTTGTTTCCATTCTTAAATGTGATCTGTTTCATTTAAACGAGAGATGTTTTAAGACCGGAGACAAACCCGTTAAATCGCTAACAGTTGTTTGACACCCATCCCGCCCCTTCACTTGAAAGGTCAATCGCCTGTGTTAGCCAATCATGTTGGCACTTTGGATTGAGCCATAAAAGAAATTGGTGTCTTGAAATGTTGGGCTTGCCTACGAAGGGTAGGGTTTCACCAGTATGGGATTTTGGGGACCAATACCAATATTACAGAGCAAGAAAATTCTGATATTTGATATACTGGTAAGTAACGGACTGCCCTCTGTTGGACAAACTATATAATCACACCATTTTAAAGCAAAAGTCCAAGCATTTATTCCTTAACAAATAGTTTCAGTATAAGCACATATCTATATGTATATTTTGTTTGTTTTTTTTATTTACCTGATTTGACAAGTGATTTTGTTCAGAAAGTTTTTATGTCCTACTGGTCATTTAAATTGAAGTTATAGTCCTCTCTCCATTCATTTAAATAGGGCCCTGATTTTGTAAGCCTGAAATAATTGCCCAGGTTGTGGCTAAGATGGCTGCTGGGTGGTGGGACTTGCTGAGAAGGACTAAAAACACATAAAAGAATAAAGTTTGTGCAATCAGTAATTAACGGTTGAACCTCTTCAATACGTGACTGGACAAATACATTAATCACAAAGAGATGTGATTGGTCCTTTTTTTCCAATTTTCTTACTAAAAAACATGGAGGCAAAAAATATTCTTAAATACATCTGAGATTACTAAGCCAAGCAGCTGCAGATTCATTCTCATTTTAATTCCGTATTTATACATTTTATATAATCGTTGTTAAGCCTAATGATGTGAGTATAATGTCCATTTTAAATAAATATTTAGCCTGAGCAACATCCGACTGATCTGAAATAGATTGTTGGTTTGGAGTCAGCAAGCAGCTGCTGTTCTTTTCAGCAGTGTTCTGGAAACTTTGCCAAAAGTGTTGATGGAAGCCAGTTTCTAAATAAATCTGTGGGGATGAAAAGGCAAATCAGTCGCAACAACTGGCAGCATCTGCAATTGCAACATCTTGTAATAGCTGTAGCTAAAGCGTAATAGCTGTTAACAAGGTTTAGGCATCTGTTGGGGTGGCAGTCATGAGTGACAGTACCTTACTGGTGTAATTCAGTGTCCAAGCAGCTGTTCTCAAGTTTTAATTGAGAAGCAAAATTAAACTTTTAAAATGTGAACTGGTTGTGCAAGCACTCAAGTGTTATGATATAAATTTAACTGTTGTCATTGTGGTAAAAACCTCTAAAATAGATGAAGACTTTAATGTCTATACAAAGAATTACTGCTGATTTTACCCCCCAAAAAAGTAGTTTAATTAAAGCTTTTCCTTATATGAGGACATACCTGCACACTATCTTGTTTTTACTTAGAGTCCATTATCAGCCTGATCTCTCAGCCAGTGTGTCAGGTGACCTTGCTGTTCACCGTGATGTTTCCAAAGCCACTGATTGACCGCAACGTTAGCCTGAATATACTGCTATCACATAGGTGTGACTGAATACCTCTAGTTCACTTACTTGATGAGTTGTATTTTTGGGCAATTCATATCACCCTTTTCAGTTTCTGTGTAGTAACGCATCCTCTCCTCTCTTCTCAGGGTGAGCCCGGAAAGCAGGGAGGTCCTGGCGCCAGTGGAGACCGTGGACCCCCTGGACCTGTTGGACCACCTGGACTCACTGGACCTGCAGGAGAGCCTGGCAGAGAGGTCAGAGAATGGGCAATGCACAGCATGTGTGTGTGTTTGGATTCACATCTGCCACATTGTCTTTAGTCCATGAAATGTCAGAGTCTTGGTCTGGAGGCCAAGTTGATTAAAATGCACTGATATTTGCGTCATGTGGACATTTGCATTGTGTTTGCGCCGTATTATTAATGTGCTTTGCTGCAGCAGGGTTCATTATGCAGCTGATCAGTATTCAGTGGAACATCGGCTCAGGGCAGGTGGATGTAGTTAACATTGAATATTGTTCTGTCGTCTGACAGGGAAACCCTGGATCCGATGGACCTCCTGGTAGAGACGGTGCAACTGGAATCAAGGTGAGAAAATAAATGATGCCACATAAAATACACAGAGTCAAAACCTCTTTTCATGTATTACTCTTATTCTGCTCGATATGTTGCTAAAATTAAATGCACAAAGAACTGGAATAAATTGATTGAACTGTATGCTTGTTGACTAACAACACCATCGAAATCACCTCATATAAGCCAGAATAAACAGGGTTTCCATTCAGTGTGTTTCTGATAATTTCCTCAAACTGATGACTTTATCTGCGAAGCTGCTCAGGACTCTGGTGCAGTTTTATTAGAGTTCATCAGAAACTGCCTAAATCTGTGACTGATTATCACAATTATCTATTTCAGTAATAATTTTAGTTAAATTTCAAAATCTAAGTTTCATGCTCATTATTTAGAGTAAGTTATTTTCCACAGTATGGGCCCGTTGGTGTCTTACCTCAACATTTTTAAATGCAGAGCAGGCAGCCTAACAGCAATGTTGTCTCACTATAGCTTAGCGTGTTGCTTTTCTGACATAACTGTATTTTCTGCTGTTGTGCTCTTTGTGTGGCAGGGTGATCGTGGTAACACCGGTCCCGCTGGTGCTCCTGGTGCTCCAGGCGCTCCTGGTGCTCCCGGCCCAGTTGGTCCCACAGGCAAACAGGGAGACCGAGGAGAGGCTGTGAGTAGTAACTTAGCGTTCAGTGTGGTTGTCACTGCTGTGAGGGGTGAAGTTTGTGTCTTGCTGTTAAATAAAGAGCAGACATCATTTAAATAAAGGTGGACTTTTGACCTCCTTGAAATGAGTGTTTTCTCTGATAGCACACAAGTGCAGAGGAGGAGGTCTCAAGTGTTTTTTATGCTTGACTAACTGACCTTTAGCTAAAGGGAAATTTTTTTTACCTGTTTACTTTTCTCATTTTCATGACATTTAATCAATGAATTTCAGCAGAGAATTTTTATTACTTAAACTTTCGTCCTTAATTTCACCGTAGTGCAAAATTGTCTTTTTCCAGAAGATGTATATGAGCCTAAGAGCTACCAGAGAGCTTTAGGAAAGTTACACTCTGTTCTTATGTTACGTTTGTTTTGACTTAATGATAGAGGTACATGATGGCACAGTTTAAATGCATTACATGGTCATAAAGACAACAAAAGACACAGTTTGTACACATAAACAAAAAGCCTACAGCCAGTTTTCTCAAGGAAATGATAGTAAAAATCCACAAACAATTAATTAATTTTAACACATGCTAATATTAACAGAAACATGACGGTAAATGGGATCTGTGTTCCAGTTGATGTGTGCCTCTGTAACGTCACCACCTTCTTTTGTTATTCTTCCTCAGGGTGCACAAGGACCTGCCGGACCCCCAGGACCTGCTGGAGCCAGAGGAATGCCTGTAAGTGTCTTTCCAAACACTAAAACATACATGCCCACTTTTTATTAAGGGCCTGCACAAAAAAACTGTGAAACCAGTATTTACAAAAGTTCTGAGATAAAAGTGCTGAAATAATGCCTCAAAATTGGGGAAATTCTATTTTCATTACATTTACTCCTCAAAGAGAAAGACAAACATTAGTGCGATCACTTATTAGATCTTTGTCCACATGTTCTCAGGGACCTCAAGGACCCCGCGGTGACAAGGGTGAGGGAGGAGAGGCTGGTGAGAGAGGACAGAAGGGACACAGAGGATTTACTGGTCTGCAGGGTCTGCCTGGACCTCCGGTAAGCATCCAGACTGACTGTGCCCACGCTTTTATGACACATTGCTTAAATTCATTGCTTATCTTCATCCCTCTGATGTTTTTTTATACTAATAGTACAGTGGATACGAGCTTATCTGTCTTCATGACACATGTTCAGATTTGTTGCATAAATTTCTCTAATTACAGTTGTATATCATAAGGATTTAGTGTTATGTGATGGAAAGTACTGAAAAAATGTATATGAACATAATAACTAACTCTTGTCCATATTGTTGTTGCAGTTTTTTGTACATACTTTCACATTTGAGATGGTACCATGAAACAGCCATTAAATTGTCTTCTAAGTGACATTTAAAAGGTCTTTAAACCTCTTAAGCTTAAGTTAAACCCTGATGTGTGCATGTAACGTTTGTCTGTTTAGGGTCAAGCTGGAGACCAGGGTGCCACTGGACCTGCTGGACCTTCTGGACAAAGAGTGAGTAAATACTCAGTTGTTATTTAAAAAAAAAAAACTGCAGTATCGCTGTAAGTCCAAAGACTAATTAAATGAGTGTCCTTGGAGGTTAACATCAAGAGGTTTCCTCCCTCCGTGTATGTAGGGACCACCTGGACCTGTTGGCCCAGCTGGAAAGGATGGAGGAAACGGTCTTCCAGGACCCATTGGACCCCCCGGACCTCGCGGTCGCAGTGGAGAGACCGGTCCCTCTGTGAGTACAAATGAGAGTTTTCTCTGCCCTGGGCATTCATCTTCCTCTGAAAATTATAACAGGCTAAAAATATCTGTTCAGCCTGCAAATGTGACTTGAAAATGATTCTGTGCAGCAGTTTCGACTTTACACATCATGCACAGTATGTTACACATATACTATACACACGAACAAATATGAAGTCAGGAATTCAAAAAGCCCCCAGATTGGAACAGATGCATGTTGCCAGTCTTTGAAACATCATGAGATTGAATGTGAAACACTGTTCACTTCACATAATAACATCATGAGTAGCAGGTGTAAGTCAAGCTGCTGCTGGTTGTGAATTAAACGCAACAATATCCTCCAGCTCAAACACATCCCATATGATGTGAGCTGCTACATACATCATTAAGTCATCCTGTATTCAGTGTCAACTTTTTTAATCTTTCCTTCTTGTTGCAGAAAAAAACATTCTGAAAAAAACACATAAAAATAAAGGATTTTTTAAAATTATTTTAAAGGAACATTCAGTGATGACTTTAATCAATACAAATCTGTCTGAAAAATTCAAATCTTAAGAAGAAAGAAAAAAATGCTTTTTGCTATTTTCATTATATATATTCGAAGTAATTGTGTAAATCCAGATTATTTCGCATGCACGGTCTTTTCTGTGAGGTATCCAGACATAAATGTTCCACAAACAATACACAAACAAACAATCAAAGATGTTTGCTTCACTGACAAATCAAAACTGGGACTATCCTGACAAGAACTGCTAAAATATCACAATGTTATTTTGATACCACTTAGAAATTTAAGACTAATGTGAAATTATGTTTCACATACTGAATTACTGCATAACAATTAATGTTAGATTCGTAAGAAATGGTTCAGTCATCTGAGACATTTCTTCATTTTCATTGTATCATAAGGGCTCTACATTGGCAAGACACTGAAACATCCTTATTATCATGTGCTCACAAGCTACAGCATAACATTTTGACAGCAGGGCTCAGTGAAGTGTTAATTCAGCATTTAAGATTGTTGCAATGCAGCATTTGATCCTACATTGGGCATTAAAGGGAAGAAATAATAAGACTTAAATAAATTCATTAAATTATTAAGCAAGCGCAATAATTAATTGATATTTAACTGGACACAAACAACAGAAGGAAAAGAAAAGCTTCATTTAAGGCCAAATTAAAATCAGCTAAATAAAATGTAGCTGAGACTCCAGTTGGCATCTCTTAAGCTTGCTCGCAACGATTGTTAAAACTAAGAGTGAAGTCCTACACAAGAAAGCCAAAATTAGACGAGAGAACAGTTTGCAGAACAGATGGCAGCATTTCCTGCACCCGTTGTGGGAGACAAGGAGGGAGAAGAAAGAATAACCCACCATGTGTTTATCAAGAAACTCACTACACAAAAAAGAAGTGTCTAAGTGTTGTGTAGTTCCAAATATAATCTTTTCTTCTTTATTCTTTTCCTCTCAGGGTCCCCCTGGAAACCCTGGACCCCCCGGACCTCCTGGTCCCCCTGGTCCTGGCATTGACATGTCCGCCTTCGCTGGTCTGGGTCAGACTGACAAGGGCCCTGATCCTCTCAGGTACATGAGGGCCGACCAGGCTTCCGGAAACCTCCGTCAGCATGATGCTGAGGTCGACGCCACGCTGAAATCTCTCAACAACCAGATTGAGAACATCCGCAGCCCCGAGGGATCCAAGAAGAACCCGGCTCGCACCTGCAGAGACCTGAAGCTCTGCCATCCTGACTGGAAGAGCGGTGAGTGACACCAAGAGGAATTGGTCAAATTGGGGTGAGAGGATGAAGCAGACAAGTGGAAGTTAGGTGACATTTTATGTAGGCAGCTCAAGATTTAGGTTAAATATAGCTCGTGTTGTCTGAGAGTGTTTGGATGTGGCTGATTCAGAGTTTGTTTTTGAGATATCAGAAGTACATTGTATTTTATAATGTTACTCAACAAATTCTCAGTTTTTAACACCTTTTTTTGCTGCCAAAGAGGGGGCACAACATGACTAGATGTGTTACTCTTAAAGCTGATTTTTTTTGTGGGCTCTTTCTGCAGGAGAGTACTGGATTGATCCCAATCAGGGCTGCACCATTGACGCAATCAAGGTCTACTGCAACATGGAGACAGGAGAGTCCTGCGTCCGTCCCAAACCTTCCAGCATCCCTCGCAAGAACTGGTGGTCCAGCAAGAGCAAGGATCGCAAACACATCTGGTTCGGAGAGACAATGAATGGAGGATTCCATGTAAGTGACTCCATAGTTTTCATCTTTCTGTGCAATCAGCTGAGCTTGAACTCACCCTCCTCTACTGTTAGTACTGTGATGTAATCACACACTTACATGTCTCAAGTCTAAGGCTCATTGTTGTCATTTTTATAGAAGAGAAATCAGGGAATGTATTAATGGTGATTTTTATTATTAGGCTCTAGCAACTGTGACCCTGCACATTAGGGCTGTGTAAGTAAACAAAATTTTATCGAAATCACAATATGACCTACTGCAATTTGTGAATCACTGGGAGGTGCAATATTTGTTTAAGTAGAAATGTGTGTGCCAAAATACCATTTTAATTCAAATACTGTGCTGCACAGTTGTCCTGGTCTTCACATCATATCGTGCAGACTTAAGAAAACATCTTTGGGAGATATTCCGCTTGATAGCAAAAGGACCAAAATGCATCTCATCTTCCCCTAGTATAAAAGCAAGTGGTAGGGCTGAAGGGTTGTTTGGCTGAATATGTCAGTCTCGTCTGCCTGACTCATTGATCCTTCCTCTGACTGAAGTTTGTGCATGTTAGACTCTGTGACCCCGACCACGGCTCTAAAATATCAGCAGACTAACTGTGCTGTGTATTGATAAATCCATGGCTCTGTCTGTGTTGACGTAGTAGATGGAGGAGAAACACGAGGAAACCTGCCATGCATGAATTTTAAAGGTTAACTTACTCATTACTATCAATGCACAGTTAGAAAACAACAATTGCGTGATGAGAGAGAGAAGGAAGATAACTGGATGAAATTAAATTGGTTTAAATGGAAATGTCACAGTTATGGTTTAGATGTCTTACGACGTCTTTTGGTAGGGGTACGTGTGTTTTGGTCGGTGGAGGTCAGATGGGTGCCCCTGCAGGACCATCAACCCTTTAAAAATGAGCAACTTAAGTGTCTACGGACACAACAGAGCACAACTCTGAACAAATCCAACCCGAAAACATCAGTGACGTTGGCTGTGGTCAGAGTTAAAAACCTCTAACCAGAGACATTGTTACTCTGTAATTACACAGGCTCCAACCAGCAGCTCATTTTGTTTTCCATTACAATTTCCAGCACCAGAAGCAAAATCAGGAGTGTCCTCGTCACAAAGGGACATCACTTGCTGTAAACTGTAGATATC
>JAPZDX010000012.1:10997709-11010739 GCA_029783625.1 Naso annulatus | reverse complement strand
TCAGTAAAAATATGCTCAAAGATTGATATATTTTGATTGTTTTGTTTTGTTTTTTTTAAAAGTCTAAAAATGAAACATTTATTCCAAATTTTGCAAGAACACAAATACTAATAAATAATAATAATAATATTATTTATTTTCTGCAGTGGAAATACAATTTTCCTACATTTATATCTTGTCAATAATGTCATGACCTGTCAGATTAAACTTGTGAGCTCTATTTGGGGTCCTGACCCCCAGGTTGGGAACCACCCATAACATGCATTCAAAGCTGCTGACCATCAAACTGGGAGAGGCCTTTACCCGTTTCCAGTACTAACAATTATAACATTAAACACACATTACATAAAACACACTCACTGCCCCTCAGAAAGTAATGCTCCAAAACTCCTGCCACAGTAAATATGATTACAATGAAAGCAAGTGAATTTAAAAAATGTGGCTGTAAATCCAGTCGGGATTTGTCCGTTTATGCAGAACGCTACATTATACACATCAGGAAAGGCATTACTCGTAACATAACAAGCATTAAATGTATGAGCTGAGAAAATTATTCCATTTATTATCAAAGTGTTTTGTTTATTTTTTCAGTGGCTTGGAAAAAATCAATTATGACACAGGCTATTTGGAAAATGGAAGGCAGAACGATTTATACACAGCAATCAGTGCAGAGAGAACTGAAAAAGAAGACTCAAGAGATTAATTAAAGCTAAACTAACAGCTTCCCTCAGGATAAATGGTGGTACTAATCTAATTTATAACAACAATCCACTTCTGAATCTTAAATCTAAAATTTCTTTGCACCAGTCACTGACAGCTGTATGTACACTAAGATGTCCAGATAGTTTAGAGCTGATTGCTGCAGCTTGGAGACAAAATAGTTCACCTCCAGCTCTAATGGCTTCCTGAAAGTAAAATTAGATCAGCGGTTCTCCACTGGCCATGGAACAACCAGCTTAGTGACCATGTATTGGGGAGGTAAAAGAGCATCCATGCAAAATCACTGTCATCAAAATGAAAATGGCCGTAACTACGCACATGTACACCACATGTACACACAAACACACACACAAATGAAACAAGCAATTAAATGAGGACACACATTTGGATTTGCACTCTCCCTTCCTGACCATACAAACACACAGACAGATTAGTGCCTTTCAAGTCTTCATTAAGGGTCAGTTGGTCAAGGACTCTTAATTAGAGCTTAGTGAAAGATACAAGAGCTCAGCATGGGACATGATGGGAGAAGAAAAGGAGAGAGCGACAACAGAGGGAGATAGAAGGCTATAGAGCTCAAAAATTTTCCTTTCATCCTTTCATTTTCTGCTGCACATTGTTGTCTTCCAGTTTCCACTCTTTTTCTCAGTGCACAGGGTAGAATGAGTAATCGAATCACTTCTCATTTGTCATTACACCCAGATAAATGTAATGGGTGAAGAAAAATCAAGAAGAACGTGGGGGCTCAGTAGTAACAAAAATAAAGAACTGTTGCAGTCACAGAAAAACAGCTGTAAAGGGTTCATTTCCTCTTTATCAGCATCTTCCACAGTCAGTTTACAGTAACTCATAAGTATTTTGAAGTTAATGAATCTCTCTCCATAAGAATAGGATTGAATTATTATTTCATTTGAATTACAGCCAAGCAGGAGTTCAGAAACCAGTGCTTAAAGTGTCTGTCTCTGTGGGTGTCTTGCGTGGGCTGGGCAAACTCTTCAGGTACTCCAAATGCCTTCGGGCCTCGGCTTGGTTCTGCCGCACATAGTACACTACGTACACAATGACCATAAAGAACCATACAAACATTGTCACCAGCATGGCCACATCGGTGGTTTTTCTCTGCAGGCTGCAAAAATTCACCCCAGAATCCAACAGTTTGACCAGCGGTTGGCCTGCGTGTTCACCCTGTGACCCTGGGTCCTCCCACCTGCTCCCCTCGCCCACTCCACGCACAGAGCTCTCACAAATGATCCCATTCACTGTCTCAGGCTCCAGGTTCAGAGTCTACATTAACTCCTGGAGGGCACAGTCACAGTGCCATGGGTTGTGGTAGAGCCGTGTCTTTGCACTAGTGGAGCCAAACTCCTCCTTGCTGGCCTGCCTCAGCTGGTTGTGCGAAAGGTCCAGCAGGCGCACCTCGGGGCCTAGATGTCGCAGGGCCCCTGAAGCGAGCGAGTCAATGCGGTTGTGGGACAAGTACAGGTCCCGCAGGTGGACCAGGTCACTGAAGGCTCTCTCCGGGATGTTTCTGATGTAGTTGCGTTCCAGGTGGAGAGAGACTGTTTCCGGTGGGATCCCTTCTGGGATCTCCCGCAGGCCAGCGTCTGAGCACAGCACTGTGGCCGTGTCCCAGGCACAGTGGCAGCTGTCTGGGCACTGGGAGCACGCTTGGCCCCACAGGGCCGAGAACAAGAGCAGGACGCACAGCCATGGACGAAGATCCACTCCTTCACCTCTCCATCTTCCTCCACTGCTGCTGGTACGTCTCTCCTCACACCAGCCTGTGCACATCGCCTCACCATAGCCTCCTGACACACACCTGGTCCCAATCAGACGCCACACACGGTCGCACCAGGAGAATCTGACAAATTGAGGAAAAAGGGGTCAGTCTGGAAAAGATGACACTCCCTGTCTGCACCTCTCTTTACAAACCTGTCAAACACATGCAATCAAAATGAATGCTGACAGGGGAGATTATGATGTTGAGGAGGAGGAGGAGGAGGAGAAAAAAGGTCAGTGGGTAAAGAGATCAACAATGAAATGAGCTTAAGCCGGTTTATCTGATAAATACTGCAGGGAGAGACACTGTATGTCCAAAACATATAAGAAAACGATTATTCCTGTGCAAGAAAAATATCCCTTGTTATTCACAGCAGTGATCTAATTAAGCTGAACTTTTGTTTTTCTGCATTAAAAGGACATTAACCATCAGACATGATTAACCAAAGTCCTCCCATCCATGTGCAGCTTAAATTCAAGACCAGAAAGAAGCATCAAAGAAGAATTTCACTCATCAATATATGTTCCTCTCATTTATTCATTTATTCATCTATTTGTTTTCCCATGATGCCATAGCCCCTTCATCATAATCCATGAGTGGAGGGAGGAGGTGGAGGGAGGGTGCATTGTAGGGATGGAGGTTTAGAAAGGGGGTTGGGATCGATAGCCCAAGTATTGCCTGCTGCACTATTAACGGCGAGAACATCAATCCTGCTTGTGTCCAACAGTGTCAATAAACGACAGAGCTGGGGACACACACACACACACACACACAATACGGTAGTCTGTATTAGCATCTGCTCGCTACTCCAGCACTTGGGAGACAAAAGTTTTTAAAAAAAAAAGGAAACCTGGCTTGACTCTGCATGTCATGGGCAAAAACCACCGAAGAATACATCACATGTGTTATGTGTGATGAGTTATTTTAGAGCCGCTCACTCTCATCTGCCCATCTGCTTGACTTTGTGTGTAAATGGCGTCATTTAAGTTTGTTTGGAAAATCAAATCTGGTGTTTCCAGAGCAAAACGGTGTTTTGCACGTTGCTGTTGTTCCAAGCCAGAAATCACAACACAGTCTTTGAATTTGATTAGATGACCATCTTCTCAAATGTCAAGCACCTTCTGCCCTCTTCCTGTCTTTATAACAAAATCAAAACTGTCATGTGACTCTATTGTCCTGCACAGACTGCATACCCTGAAGGCTTCAACCCTGACTAAAGCTGGCCTGATTTGGTTGATAAGCCTAAAGGTGACTGACTGACTGACTGACTGACAGTCCTGTGACGTCTATCAAGTGGCCCAGTGTGTCTTTGTGAGCTGAGGTGAGGATTTAGCTCTCCACTTATTAACGGAACTGTTATTAACATGCTGAATGTGGATGCATGCAAATCCCCAATTAACAAAAATAATCATCTGCTGCATTATTATGAAAGGGAATTAGGAAGGTTGGAGGACAGGGATGGAGAGAGACTGCACAGCAAATACAGATGACACTGCTTACAGCTGATGCCTGCAGCCTTCAGCTCAGTATTTTAACCATTTATCCCCATTTCCTAAAATAAAGGAAATAAATGTCTTAAACTCCCTGCTTCCTGAGTCTGAGTTTATCTCTGGTTATATAGTTGAATTTCATAAAATTAATTTGCACTTAAATAGCATTTATGGGAAAACAGCTTTAAATCAGGCTACATCAATCTGGGTAAAATAGGTCAACTGGACGAGGCAAAGATAAAGAAACCAAAATTACAGCTTTTACCTTCATACACCTAAACGAAACGTGGCTGTTTTGTGCATCTTTCTGCAACTTTTCAATTACAAAAATTAAGTTTGTACCAGGTTTAAAGAAATGCTTCGCCTGATTAGCCTAAAAGTTGATGCAAATTAAAAAAGGAAAATCTAAAACAGTGACGGTAAAAAAAAAAAAAATTCCTCCAGTGACACATGATAAAATACAGCATGACAGTTTTACGGACTTACCTGTTAAACGGTTCTTGTGAAGTTTGGGATCCAGAAGCGGATGAGGATTTGTTTTTTAAAATCCGTTTGCAGTTTTTCTTCGGATTTTTCCAGACAGCGGACGGATCATCCTGTTCTTCAGATAAATTAGTGGGGGAAAAAACTCTGAGGAGCATCAGCGGAGGATCCGCGATTTGTTGCCTGCGGACGGCTTCATCTCTGACTGCCGTGACAGAGGGTAGTTATAGCAACAAAGATGTGGGGCAAACTCTCTCACCCTCTCTCTCTCTCTTCGCGCGTGCACGTGTGTGTGTATGTGTGTGACAGGCATGGAAGGTGTGCCATCACATGTCCTTCTTGCCCCCCACTATGACAGCATTAGTCTCGTGTTTTCTGAGAAGACGTCGGCTGCCTGTGAGATCTTAACTTAATTTGGCTTACCTATAGATATAATTAGATTTTTACGGCTGTCTCTCCCTGCAAAAAATTTGATTGAATCCCAGGCAGGTGGTCACACAGGTGAAGAGGCAGCCATTTGAGGACCAAAAAAAAACAACCAAACAAACAAAAACACCTCAAATAACACTACCTGAAATAATATGTGGGGTAAAAAAAAATATTATTTTCCATGTAGCCTCAATGCAGGATGCACCCTCTAATCACGGGCTTATAGTCTTGAAAGTCATCATGTAGGAGACCTAAAACTACACTATTACACTATCAATTTGAAAGTGAAGATTTATCGGAACAGTAGGCTACACCTCTACAAGTATACAAATAAACACACGCATTTACAAACACAGGAGGGGTTGGACATGAAACATCCTGGAGACAGATTTACCAGGGTCACAAATTTCCATATAAATAATAAGAGCATGTGGGACACACACAAACACACACATACACACAGTGACACAAGTGTGTGGAAAATGTTATTCATGGAGGTTTGCTCTTAGGGTGAGCGCTCTGCACTCTGCAAATGCAGCAAGAGTATCTTCTGATCATCCGCCGAATATTGACTGACATTTTCCCTCCTTACAAATATAATATAGAATGCTGCAAGTGTAATGCATTTTTTGTTCTGATTTAAAGTTGAATTTTTGTGAATGTTTATTTGCCCTTGACGGGTGATTGTCTCCATGGTTGCCAGGCTGAGTTTTGCAGATTTTCAGATACACAACAGGGGACAAAGGCGTGCATAATAAGAAAACACATGATTGCAGAAACCCCCAAATGCACACACACAAAAAAACTGCACATTGTCAGTATTTCACGTGCCCAAACAGAGATTGAATGGCATGATATGGGTGAGAAGTTCAATTTGCAGCCAGAAGTGGAACACAGTGAGTTGAGGGTGGTTAGTTTTTGGAAGGTTCTCAGAGGAAGTCATTTAAAAAAAAAAAAACGATGGAGTTTGGAGCAGTTTACTGGTGACAATGTTGACATGTGAACTCTACTGGAAAACCTGGCTCCAGTGAAGTGACACAGTTTGGCACCATCTGTTTGGTTTGGTTGCAGTCCTTCAAGGGGAAAAATGACTGAACCATACATAAATTTGTGAACTGATAGAGGCAGCGGAAAGTATCTGGCTGGCAGTGGAAGAAATGCGCTTCTCTAAGAAACAGAGTGCAGCCATGGTGATGGTTTTTGTCTATTATCTGCGTCGTAAAAGGAAAGGACAAAAAACAAAATGCATGTCCTGGCTGCATGGCGAGTGTGCCTGATGGAGTCGGGGAGAGAGATGTAAAAGCAGCAGAGCAGGCGGGGGGCAGGTGTTCTGCTGAGGCTCTCAGTAGCCATTTTTCCACAGCGTGGCCAACTGGGACTTGCTGGGGCTGGTGTCGTCTAAAAATGCTTACAAACCCAGGACCAACACAAAGGTTTGAGACTGTTGCTGTGTGTGGAAACCACAACGCAGGGGGAAAATTAGCTTTGCTGACAAAATGAAGTATTAAAAATTTTTGCTTGGTAGGAAATTTGGGCAACAGAAAAAGGACAGTGCTGGCAAGTTTGTCAGGTTCTATGAGGGGGGAAAAACAGCATAGGATTAAAAAAAGAAACCAAAAATAAGGAACAGGCTTTTGAAGATGCTAAAGCACAGGCATAGCATCTTGTGATTTCCTGTGCACAGCAATCAGGAGAGTGCTCTTGATCATGAATAAGCCTGAAATTGTGCGCTGAGGGTAAAGTGGTGGCTGGAAACTCAGATCAATACATATTAGGGTACAAGTCCATTTTTTCCTCGTTTCAGTTGGATGTTTCTCTCAGTGTCTGCAATTACACGGCTACGGTAAATACACCTCTACCGTCTCCTGAAGGGTCATCTTCTGAATCTCACAAAACAACAGAGCAATGGCTGGCAAAGATTACAATGTGAACATGTGACTGTGAAAGGCTGTCACAAATGTTCATAGATTGGATTGAGGTCTTGGCTCAGGTTCAGCACGATAGAGAGCAGAGTAATAACACTAAAATGTGTGTGTGTTTGTTTGTGAGAGAGAGACAGGTAGTGAGGAAAATAAGATTCAAATGGAAGAGTACCTTTTCCAAAGCTATCAAAAATAGCCTCTCAGCTGAAATGGAAACACACCTCAGCAGTTAAAACTTGACTAAACATAGATTAGTTGACACACTAAGAGCTGAATCATTCTGACAGTGTTTTCTGTGCACATTTCTTTACTCAAAGGCTTTAACTGTTTGTATTTCTGAGCAGCATCCACTCAAAGTCCATTCACAGAGAAACAAAGAAAGCAAAAGAACAACAAAGAGGAACTTGTAAAGGGTTCTCGTCAGTGAAGAATTCAGAGTCCGCACCGCCGAACACAAGAAACGACAAGTGAAGAAAAAAAGCAATAAAGCAGAGCAGGATTAGCAGCTGTAAGTAACACCACATACAATATTTGTTCACTGCTGTGGCATTTAAACAATGTAAGTGGTGTTGATGGAAATAAAATGCACAGCAGTGAAACTGTAGAGCAATATGTTGCACAGGGGCAAGAGCAGAAGAAGGGCAGCCTGGCGGAGAATGCACTAACTGAGGAGTAGCAGGCAGAGATAGAGGGGAAGAAAATCTGGAGCATTAATGAGAAAATTCAAGGCACACCGCCCGACTTTATTACGGGGAAATTGACTGCGCGGCTCGTCCCGCCGTGGGTAACCTTGTCACGACACTGGCTGCCATAAAGAGCACCTATTTGTGGCATTTGAAAATTTAATTTCTCCGAATTAATCAGGCCTCATTATTGACGCTTTGATCTGGGAGCCGGGCGGAAGTAGCCTCTGCCTCTCTTTGTAGTGCTACATTTAATGTCAGCCCACTGGAAATGAAAGGATGAACCACTGTCCAGGCATCTATATAAATTGACCCTTGAAAGGTAAGGCCATGGTATTCATGGGCTTTGAAGATGCTGGTCGGTCAGACGGTCTGCATCGTATTCCCATGACGGTGAAAGCAGAGATGTAAGAAGCATTTGAAAAACAAATACTTTGTTACGGGTTTTAACCAAAATATAAAAAGGCTTACAAGAGATCTTAATATATTCCAAATAGTTTTTTATTGTGAATAAACAACAAACTGACCAACATTTATGAGAACAGACAGAAAGCAGAAGAAGAACATGAGTAAACACTATGTTTCAGTGACTTTTTTTTATTGGAATATAAGTAATTAGGGAACTGGTCCAAGTTTATTTGGCTATCATTCCCGCACTGTCTCAATCCTGACAAGGCAGGGCAAAACATTAGCCCTGGCTGGGACAAACAAGTTACAGTAAGCTAGCAAGCTGACATTTTAAAGACAGTCTCGAGAACAGAGTGTCCCTTGGCCGTCCTCTCTGACCATTCAGCTGCTTCCATTCGCAGGTGACTGGGCGGCAGCCTGCAGGGTCCTCCGGGCCATCTCCAGGGCTCCTTCCTGGGTCTTGTTCCCGCCAATGAAGCCACTGGCATGAACAAAGATGCAGTCCTTAATCCCACTGAGCTCCGACAGTGCTTCATCACGAACGCCACGCCACTCTTCCAGCAGGGACAGCCTGAGACAGGAAGACAGAAGGGCACGTTGGCTTACAGATGGACACTATGTGGTTAGCTGCTCACTTCCTGTTGATTCATTGCATTTGCAAAACACACTGTGCTGTTCATGTCTGCAAAACCAGACAAAACTGCACATTAAACCTGCTCTAAACAGATGAATAATGTCAACAAAATATCACTGAAAGAAACTAAGTCAGGCTGAAACAATTACACAATATACATAAAAAAAATTTCTGGCTGCTATTAAAATTGTGACGGTTTGCTCCTTTGTCACATATATTGATATGCTGTTTCGGTTTGGAACTGTTACTTGGGCAAAAAAAGCTATAAATATGTCAGGCAGGGCTTTAGTAAATTGTGATAGGAATCTTCAACTATTTTCTTACATTTGTTCAGATAATTATTTAATCAAATAAACATAAAATGATCAATCATGAAAAAAAAATCCTATGTCAAAGACATTTTTTAGATGTAAGTAAAACAATGATAATGACTTTATTTCAGCATGAGTGTGCACAGAGGCTCATCATTCTAATCTTTTCAGATGTAATGTCTGGAAAAAAGCTCCTGCCATCAAAGGTAAAGTGCAGCAACCATCACACACAGCACTGCTACAATCAGCCCCAGCAAATAGACCAATACAAGTCAGCTTTATTCCTCTCCACTAATGTGGAAAATCGCAGTAGTTGAGGAGGCAATCTCACAAAGTGGGGAAAAGATTTGCACCGCGAGGTTTTATGAGCTGACCCCGACAAAGTGTCTCTGGATACCAGGCGAAATTCACAAAAATGTAGAGCAGCTCATTTGCCACCCGCTGCATGTAGCATACAGCCCTGCCTACACGCTAGCATGTCATTTGAAACACATTATCAGCTCTCTTTGGGTTATGTGCACATGCGTGTCATTCCTGCCATGATGGCGTTATCTCCATAACTGTAGAATGCTCTTCTCAATGGATTGATATATTTAGCAATGTTTCAGTTTGTGTTTTTCACCTTCAGTCACGTCATCGCTTACCTCTTGCCCCTCCTCTGCTTCTAAAACAGACTTTTAAAGAAGAAATAAGAATTAAAGTGACACAGCTGTCAGACACGGCTGCAGTTGGAAATAAGTAGTTTCTCTTCTCGATATTGAAGGCTTTATTTCCCAGACGTTCTACCTCCCTTTAAATATTTAATGCCATTCTGTAGACGACTATCTAAAACTGCAATACAGAACGAAGAGCTTCACAAGTACAATATGTGAGCCGTAATGTCAAACTTTCCACATGTACACGTGCACTGAATATCCTAATCCCTCTTCGAGTCTGCTCCTCGTGCAATTATCTCAAGTCTACACAATCTTATCCTTATTAAGACTGTCATAGGACAACATGGGGAGGAAAGCATGGCAACCCCCTAATCCCTGTTAAATGAATCAACGAATCGATAGCTCCACAGTATGGCTGGAAAACGAGCTCTGAGAGGAAAGGTCAACAGTGCTGGTAATGAGGGAAGGGGTAGGAGGGGGATGACTTGTTATTACAGGCCAGGAAGCTCGTGATTCTCAAGATGACCCGCTAAAAATAAGCCCACAATTAGTTCATTACCTTCTCACCCACCTTGAAGACATTTACTATAGGATTAACAAGACAGATACTGGGAATTAGTGCCTTATTAGGGAACAAAAATTACTGATGATTTGATATTCAGGAAATTACAGCCATTAAAACATAAAATATCCACCACATGTGTTTATGGGTTCTGCACAGAGCTTCAGTCTGCCGTTCAATCTCCTCTCCAAGACAACAAGAGACACTTGCATATATGTAGAGGTGCTGAACCCTCCCCCTGCAGCTTGCTGACTTATAATAATTCATCCATCTCTGCTGTAGAGATTTTACATACTTCACCTATTTTTTCCCTTAAACATGGACCATCCAGTAATTTATCCAATTCACACAGAGGGCTGAAGAGAGAGAGAGACAGAGAAAGAGAGAGAGAGAGAGAGAGAGAGCGCCATTCTGCTCCTTTTAATCATTCACCACTTCCTCACTACAATTTTCATTTTCCAATCCTCCAAGCCAGATACAAGACGGCTTTTTAGCCACATTTAATTTCTAAACGTCACACCAAAAAAGTTTTGATGCTGCGTAAAATGTTAACGCAGTCATCTGCTAACTGATCCAGACCAGTAACCAACAACAGTTTTATGAAGTGTTCCCAAGCCTGTAAAGAGATACTGGGTCCAACTTTACACAATCGGGTGTTTCACAAAGTGGTGAACATTTGCCGTTTTTCAGATGCTCCTGTCCCAACTGAAACCTGTTGCTGGCAAGTCAGAATAAGAAAATATGCAAAAACAGACACGTCATGCTATCAGGATTCAAAGGTTTTTTTGTATTTGGTGTGGTATGTTTCTCAGATTACATCTGAAATATTTTAGTTTACAAAAACAACCTTTAGCTTTTGGTTTGTTAGATGATATAACCTAGGGCATTCAATATTGTAAGGGACATTTTAAACTATTTTCTGACATTTTATTTGCCAAATGATCCATCAAAAAAAAAAAAAAAAAGCATTATCATTAGCTGCAGCCCTGCTGCAAATCCACATCAGATATGGCAGTGCGTTTTTCCTGGAATAGATGTTCTAGTTCAGCTCATATTGCAGTAAACTTATAGCACCATCGTACACAGTGCATCTCCAAGGAAGGGCTGCTTCCACCCCTCTCTTCCTTCTCCCTGCTCACATTTCCTTAGCAATGTGATGCTGATAAAAATAGACCTGTTTCCCCACAGGTGCAGTAGCAGGGACACAGGTGATAACAACACCCCTTTCACAGTGTCGGCATAGCCCACTGAGAGGAAGCAAGCCACCCAGCGGAAGAGCCATCTGGAGCTATGCTTTTCTTTCACCTCACAAGCCATTGTTTTCATGTAGCTCTATACCTACCGCCATGTTTGCATTAAATTAGAGCTTTGAAGTGCTCCATGACCACAAGCAGGTGCCCGCCTTTTTAGTTGAAAGAGCTGCCGCCTGATGAGATTCTGAAGTGGACTGAAAAAGAAAAAGTCTAGTGAAACGATCGGCTGAGGGGACCAGCGGAAGGTGGGAAAGGTGAGACGGTAAGATAGGGGAGAGAACGGGCGAGGGGGGGGAGAAATATGATTAACGGGAAGAAGGACAGCAAGAGAGATAGGAAAAAACAATGAAATGGAGGGCATGTTTATGGGAGAGAAAT
This sequence comes from Naso annulatus, assembly GCA_029783625.1. NCBI lineage: Eukaryota > Metazoa > Chordata > Actinopteri > Acanthuriformes > Acanthuridae > Naso > Naso annulatus. Next base: position 10,999,030 of record JAPZDX010000012.1, on the reverse strand, counting down.
ACTGTACAAGAAAGAGAGAGACACACACACACACTAATGGAAGCCAAGAGCAAGGAGACCTCAAGGAAAAAGGTGAAAATAGAAATCATGTAACAGAGCAGCCAGTGGTCGGATCAGTATCTCGAAGCTATTCTGTTCTCCTCCCGTGTCTTTGGACAACCAGCAGTCTATCAATAATGAGACGTCACCCATGATAACAGCATAGCGGCACATACTGTCAGTCAAAGGTAACGAGACGTTAAAAGAACATAGTGGTCAGGTGGACTGCAGAACATCTGCAGTGACTTGGCATGAGGCACATCGAAGAGATCTCGTTTGTAAAATCTGTTTGAGTCGTACGGACCAAAAATCACACAATTACGTAAGAAACTTTTACAATTGGGTACAGTTTATGATACCTTCAATCTTTAGACGGCTGACTCAATAAAAAAAAATTCTCTCCAAAACAGAACAATGTGGGGACTTTTGTTTTTGAACAGCTGGACATCTAACAGACAGGTATAATGTGCACAAAGCAGACAGAAATAGCAGCAGTAGAAATGCCATGTGAAGAATCTTAATCGACATCTCAGAGTTAGATGTGCTTTTAAACAAACTGGAGTGAGTCATTGTGTATTTCACTTTCTACATACAGTACTATGTGGTAAGGTGTTACTAGTGTCATCTAACGTCTAATTTTTTCGCAGTGATATTAGCCAATGATTTCTATTTTCTATTCTAATTAACTGGCTGAAGATGGACGACGCATCTCCACTTTATCCTAATGTATGAGTGAAGAATAAAGTAAAAATATCTCTGACACAGGCACCGCCATTTTGCCCTGGTGACGTCACTCGGAGCAAGAGTCTGCGCTGTCATGCTTGGGGTAACCAGTGTCTCGAAGTACTGCACATAGAGTTGCCTGACTCAATTGTATGTTATGGTCAGTTGTCAAACATGACGCTACACTCCCCATTTTAACATCAAATTAACAATGACACACACACTTGAACTACCTAAAATTACAGAAACCATCTTTGAAGAAAATCGATTTGACATGTACTTAGATTTTTTTTTTAGTTTTCGCCCATGTCCCATCTGCTAACATGGAGGGGGCGGGGTATATCAAATACTGCAGCCAGCCTCCAGGGGGCGATCAAGAGATGTTGGCTTTAGTCGAGCTACAATGTTAGCGGTCTTTTAATAGTTAGCGTGTATAAGCTTCACTGTTCGCTTCACTTGCAAGATACTGCCGCTGTCTTTACGTTTCTCCCCGACAGGTGGGGAGCGCGACTCGAAGACCAGAACCCAGGAGTCAGTGAGCCTAGCCTTGGATGTCCCG
>JAPZDX010000012.1:10892256-10909929 GCA_029783625.1 Naso annulatus | reverse complement strand
CTATTAATACAATGCTGTCCAGTAAAGCATATAATTAATTATAACCCTCAATGCTAACTCACTATTCAGTTCATACCTCTAAGACAATAGAGAGAAAAACTGAACACCATAAAAGCTGATTTATGGCGGAGCACTTGAACTGGATTACACTGAGTACACGGGCATGCCTAACAAAGTGGTTCAGTGACATACCGTCCTTCCCCATCCTTGCAGAAGGGGCAAGTACAGGCTTCCCTGCGGTTGCGTCGTCCTTGAGGTGCTGGGCTGATGTCTTCATCATCCATAGCCGTGCTGTCATCCAGACTTTCTCCACCTGTCTGTAAGGCCTGATCTCCTGTGGTAAAGGAACAGACGAAATCTTTTAAGGTAACGAAATTTCATTACTTGAATTAACTACACACTCCCAATTTTTTTATTCATTATTCAAGTTTTCTGCAGTCTTTCTAGCAGGAAAATTATTCCTAGTCACACACAAATTACACCCTTTTTGTATTTAAAAACCCATTAAAATGTCAAAAAAACTCAGATGCTCAAAAAAAGGAGTATACCACTTACATATTAAGTATGTTATAAATATATATGCACTAACCTCAACTGAATGTTTTCTGCACCTAAAAGTTCTAGGTCATTTTTCATAAGATTGACGGTAATTAATTTCCAATGAGATGAAAATTTAAGAAGTTTACCTCCTACTTTTTGACACTGTTCTCATTTTCGGGGATTTACAATAGCATTATTCATCATTACTTAAGAATCTAGAAAACAACACTAAACCCAAGGTGCTCAAGAAAAGTACTGTTAGTATATCAATTATAGTAATATAAGTAAAGCAAGTATATACAGTCAAATGCCAAAAAGCTGAGCCCTCCAGGCTTTTTCTACAATGCTACAGTAAATGTTGGTTTAAGGTCTGCAGTGGTTAATGCATGGAAAACCCTAACCTAACATATAGAACTGCTGGTTTCCAAACAAAGCCTGCCAAATACACAGCTAATGGGAAGCACATGGTTTCATAACAAGGATAAACGAGCAGGCTGCATTCAATTAAACCAGCCCACTGTGTTTTTATAACATTAGTATTTGATTAAATGTAGGCAAGTGAGAACTTGAACTTAAGGGGAAGCACTTCAAATAACAGAACTGAAGAAAGGTTTAGGCAAAAAATTTGCTGTAAGATGGGAGGGGTCAAATTACACCACTACTTGACACAGAAATTGTGGCCAACCCACAACTACAGTACTGTAACCACGTGACCATCTTCTGAAGAGATGTAGCGCTACTAAGAAAAGACACACAGCACATAGCAACAAGCTGGGTGACACACTGGGCCAACTGAACCAGTCAAACCAGTATAGAGTGCTTAACACACAAAGAGCAAAAGAGATCAAATCCAGATACACGAGAGGCTTTGAATTACAGAGCAAACATCCTGGGGAAAAAAGCTTCTATACAGCTGGTAAACCCAATGTTCGAGACTACTTAACACACTCAACCAAACTGAACTCAACCAATCAAAAATTATAGTTTGCACCCCCGATTGTACTATCATTGGATTTTCTTTTTTTCACAGCTCTCCTCACCTGTAAACAACTCTTTCCAATAATAAACTGAAGCCGTTTTCACTCTCTCCAAAGCCACCAGACCGCTCTGACAAAAACTACCACTGCCTTGATTGGTTATTTTGGCTTTGTAATTGTATGACATTGGTGAACCTGACCAAACCATTTAAAACACTAAAGTCACATAGCAAAAAAGACAGTCGCAGTGGCAGCAGATCAGTAACTTCTATTTTCTGCGAGGTAAAATTGCAGTTTGGGCAAAAAGGTCTGGTAGCTTTGGAGAGAGCCCTTTAGTGGCTTCAGGTTCCTGTCTGTAAGGGCTTTCTAAAGGCAAGTAAGAGCACAAAAATATTTTGACAGCGTACACTATAAGTGATATTGATCATTTTATGTGGGCCTTCATCTAGGTGACTATGGATAAGCATCTCGTACAGCACCACTTTAAAAAACTTTAATTACCGTAACATCTGTATGTTAAATAGGTCACGTCTCAAGCCAACATGCCCATTATTTCTGGATAGCCTGACAGTGACTGACCTGCTGTGCTGGCAATGGTGATGGGAACAGTCTGCAGCTGGTGCATCTGCAGCCCGGAGCCAGCAAGTGTGTTGAGATTTATGGTCTGGATGCCTGGGATCTGCACTGTGTTGACTGATACTCCTCCAGACGCAGCAGCACCCTGAGCCTGGCTGATTTGGGGGAGAGACTGCACTGGGGCCAGTGTGATCTGCGGCCCTGTGGGACTCTGGATCTGAATGGTCTGCCAGCTCACCTGACCATTGGGGCCGACAGTGCGCAGGAGGATTGGGCCTGTGTTTGGCATGATTTGAAGATTTTGAAGGCCTTCCTGGCTGAGCGTTGGAGCTGCAAACACCTGACCGCCAGCAGTCGCGACGGTACCCGCCTGGATGGTCTGGAGGGGTGTTCCACCTTGGAGGACCTGCTGAGGCTGAATTAGGATCTGCTGTGGCTGCTGCCCGTCTCTGTTGTCTGGCTGTATCGGGACCCCCAGAGAAGAGGCTGTGTTATGCTGGAAGGTCCCCGCCATCACTCCATTGCTGCTCTGCGTTTGGGTCATTCCATAAGAAGTAGAAGTCTGCGTGGTAACAGTGGATGCACTTGTCATGAAAGCTGTGCCACTGTTGGAAGACACTGGATGCTGTGACTGCTGTTGCTGTATAAGTTGGTTTCCTCCTGTATCTCCTCCAACATTTGCATCTCCCCCTGCGCCGCTTGTTCCAGTACTGACAGGCAACAAAGTGATGTTTCCATTTAATGACACAGGCATATTTGCCAGGAACTGGGGCTGGTTTTGTAGCACGCCATTGCCTAAGCTTATGTTTTGAATAGGGATGGCTCCCTGAAGGAGGCTGGGCATTGTTATAATATTTCCTGCTGCACCAGCTCTGTTGGTCGTGGCTATTATCTGCTGGCCATGAGGAGATGACACTATCTGAAACTGCTGCCCTTGTCCTGCAGTAGTGGATACAGTAGAATCTTGCTGAGCAGGTGCCAACTGCAGTGGCTGGCCATCTACCGTTTGAAACTGGGGTATAACCTGGTACTGGATGTTGGGCATCATGCCTGATAAGGTGGTAAGAACCTGCTGACCTTGCACAGATGGAGCCTGAGCTACCACGTATTGCTGTGGCTGCTGCTGCTGTCCCTGAGTGCTTGCAACAGCTACTGATGGTGAAAGCACCTGTCTGCTCTTGCCTGTGTCTCCTCCTGTCATCACCCCTGAGGAGTCAGTGGTGATGGTATTAGTGCTCGAGGATGCTTGAACACTGATGGGAATAACCTGCCAACCATTGGCACTGGAGGTGAAAACACCCTGATTTATGTCCAGCTGTTGCTGCTGGTGTTGTTGGTCTGAAGATGAATCGTTCTCTCCTGGGGTGTCGATTCGACTGCATGTGGCTGCCAGCAAGGCAAGAGGAGACGGCTGCTGTGAGTCCTGAAAAGACAATACATGAGAGAAAAAGAGAATGAGGAAATTTGGTAACAATACATCTTGTTATCTAACATTCATAATAAACCTGCAGCTGTCACGAGAAAAAAATACATTTTTTGAGCCCTTTTACATTTACTATCGCAGCTCTAAATTGTATCCAAAAGTAAATAATACCAATAATGTGATGCAACAATATTTTACGAGCACTTTCACCAAAAAAACAAAAAAACTTAAAAAAACCAGCAGATTAAAATATATTTCAAACACTGAAGGATCGCCCCACAACGGATAATTAAAGAAGTGTTTTAAAAACATTAAGATCAGAATTGGGAGAGCCTGAATTCAGAACGCCGATGGTTCTTTTAAAATTAAAATAAATAACTAAAAAATAACAAATTTCTTCCTCGTAAAAAATACATTTTAAAAATGATGTAATGAAGTTCAGATTTAAATAACATTAAAACGACGTTTTTTATGTTCATGTTTGTTCACAAAGTGATCTATCTGACTGGCTTTATAAACGCTATATCACCACACTCCAAAATCTAAAGCTGTTTTTCGTCATGCAAGTCTCGATGCAGCACTTCAGAGGGGCTGAAGAGAGAAGTCCAGGGGGAAAACAGGGTGGGAGAGGATGGGAGGGACCACATTTTTTCCAAAGCAGCGGCGGGCTCGGCTTCCCCTCCCCCCAAACCCACCCATCACCCTCCCACACTTTATTTTGCCCTATAAACTGACACACTCCTCTAGCCACCCCCTCCAAGGCCAGCCAAATGGGCCGAGCGAAATGCACATGAAGTGCCGGGGTTTGACGGGAACACCCCGTGTGGGCGAAATTTACCTGCCCATTCTCCACCCCAGTGACATGTGCTCTGGAGAGAAAATCAACAACCCGTAAAAAGCCTGAACACAAATGCAAGCGGAATCAAACCAAACCAATTAACGATGCATATCATCGACAGTGGTGAAGGGTGTGTGATATGGTTCATGTTTCTCGACTCACAACCCGTCGACTTTGTCAAACAGTGTCAGGTCCGGTTAACCTACTTGTGAATTTGTGTTTCGCTTTTGACTGAAGGCTCCACCGCTCTCCACAGCGGCCATTTCACCCTGCTGCTGATCTGCGAAAGAAGAGTTTGAAAGATCACTTATCTCAGAGTAGTTACGTTGAGGCAGCAGACTTAAACTTGTTTCACGTTGACGTTACATTGGAGTGGGGGAAAAACACAGACGTCAACGTACACGCATGGTCATCTTCAGAATGATAGTTAATTTTACTACAGGCATTTCTAAAGTCAACGTGAAGCAACTGAGATAAGAAATACAAGGAAATCCACTCCACAAGTGCTTAAAGGGCCAGCTAGCTTGTTGGCTAAGCTAAAATGGACTCACCACTAACGTTACAAGTAATGTTAAGAAAAGAAGTGCTAATTATTGGCACAAAAGACCGATGTAGTTTTAACTGCATCAGTAAATATATGTAATTACTCACCTCGCCGAAGTGGGATAAAGTTAATTTATTGTGTGGGTAGTTATTGTCAATCAGGAAAACAAGTTACGTTAGCATGAAACAGCTAGCATTACTTGGTTAGCTAAATGTTGTTAGCTAAGTACCGAGCAGTTAAGTAACTTAATTGGTCACTTTAAAACTGCTCGAGACGCCAGCTAAACAATACAGTGTCATTGGAACAACGGTGAATTCATTTCAAACAACGTGTTTTGATTATATTTTTCGCTGTTAGTTTGATGCCTCGTTCACAACATGCCAGAGAATTTTTAAAAAAGTTCACTTACTGCTCATAATGTGAAGACGGGAGGAGTTTCTCTGGTCTTTTTTCGAGTTGACAACTTTTCACAACTTCACACAAACTTGATGGGCTCCCCCTATGAAGGAGACAGACGGGTGCGTTCGATTTACTGACCGGCGTCGGCAGCCAAGCGGGCGGCACACGAACACTGACTGAAAATACCCTTGTAGTTGCTTACCTTCAGAGGTTGACAACATATCTTGGTAAAATAATGCTGACCCACTCACTAGGTTTTTTAAGTTTACCAGTGTCACTACACTGGTGATGTCTGTAACTTAAGCGAAGAATAGAATTAAATTTTTCCTCAGTTAGTCAGGTCATGCTCAATCAATGGCTGTCATGCCTCAGGAATTAATGAAAAGTCCATTAAGTTTTGACAGTTGTAAAGGATTTATGTCGAGAATCTGTAAATAGGGCCTATTAATATTTATACTGTACCCAAAAACTTCAAAAGTAGTTATTTTGCCAAGGTTTTAAAGCAGAGCCAAATTTTAAAACATCACTGGCACTTTAATTTTTCTAGAATTAAGCTTACATTACTTGGTAGGCCTATGCTTAGAAAAACGAACTAGTATTAAACTCCAATTTATCCAAGCAAAATTTGCCAGTTACCAAATCACATGCCCTAACTGCATTACATTTAATATATTAGAGTAAAAATACGGAAAGCTGTTGTGTTTAAAACTGAACTTTATTTTTCACATAAGCTGTTTTATAAACTCGTAACAGTATTGCCTCTTAAAAGAAGCGAACCCTTCTCGGAGATACTTGCGAAGGATTGCTGCTTCTCGCCAATGAAAAAGGTTTTTTCTGCCAACGAGAATCAACCAGCCAATGTAATTGGACAAAAGGCTGAAAATAGGGCCGGACCAAGCAGGATAGGTTGTGACGCTGAGTATGATTGACGTTAGGTTATCTGTTTTCCGCGTAAAAGGCGTCATGAGTAAATATGCTCTCTTAAAGGTTGATATTCCCCCTTAACCTGTGATATTGTCTTATTATTTAACTTAATAATGACGCCGTGGCTCATCTCCTCTTTGACCTCTTTGAACGTGGAGACGAGAAGGGAGGAAGCCGTACTCAAAGTTTGAGTCTTGCCTCCGTGGCCTGTGGCCACTCCCTGGTGGCGCAATATGGGCTGGGAAACAGCAAGGAGGCGGGAGGAGACAGCCAGGCTGGAAGGCCGGAGACCCCATCACACTCAAGCACTGGCTGTGACCGCGCTGGGAGGAGAAAATGGCTCGCTTGTGGGAGGGCTTTGATTATCTGGATGTGCAAAGGGGGCTGTCAGTGAGGCAGCACATGTGCCCATGTAAACAGGATAGAGGGTGGAGTCCATTCTCAGGTCAAGCCTGCATCCACCCAACTGCCTGAAGTCAAACACTCTGATGTTAATAATACAAATGACTGTTTCTCTTATTTCTTTCCAACCCGCCCCTCACACACACATAGCCAATCAGATCTAATGATGTATTGTTTTACTGGACAGCATAAGTGCAGCATACACTTACTCTCTTTATCAGTGCAAGAAGTACAGGCTGCCTTAACTGCGAATAAGAATACTCCAGTTCAAAGACTTATTTATAGTCTAATTTATAGTCCCACATTTCCTACATTTTCTTGCATAATGTAGCCCACTCAAATAGAGTAGTTTTTTAGTTAAACCTTTGTTAAAGAAGCTGTCAAACGCCTTAGAATTTGTAGCTTTAGGCTTTATTTACATTCATAAATGCTTAATAGATCAGAAATGAACATTCATGTGCATGAATGAATATGTGGTTTAATTCATGCATCATGCACCTAGGATATTTGTGCATATAGCCCACATGGGCACACTAAACAAAACACTATAAACACTATTTATATTATCGTCTCATTGTAGCATTTTCATCCATTCTTCTGGAAACTGGCCTGCCTCTGCATCTCCCTCCACAGTCCTCTATCCTTTGCCGTGCTCTGCCAGCCTCTCAGGAACTCATCTCTCCATCTCTGTCACTGTCTTCCTTTTACCTCTATTTCCCTCTCTGGGCTGCCGCTCAGTGACTCTTTCAGTCAAACTGTTGTCAGGTCTTCTCAGTATGTGCGCAGCCCCGTTCCATTTTAGTATGGAAGCTTCATTAATGGCGTCAGTCTTTTCCAATTTATAATTTACTGAGAGGCAAAAAGAAATAAAGAAAAACAAATGTGTGTGTCAGATAAATTAAGTTACAAACTTAAACAATGCTCTCATACAACGATGGTAGGCATTTAAAAAGTATTAATAAACCAGCTAGTCTGCCTTTTGATTGAGTAAAGTCAACTCATTAATAGCCATAAACAGTTTCTCACTTTCCAGTAGCCTGAAGCTTCCAGGTAGTGGTTAGTCATTGACCAAAGGTAATAAACTATTACCTTTAATAAACTATAATAGGTAATAAACAGAAGGTGAAGAGAAGTTCACTTTCTCAAAGCCTGTATAAACATTTATAAAGTCATCTGTTAATAAAATAAAATAAAATAAATTGTCACTAATAAAGGGATCTTGCAATATCCAGATGTGCAGCTGCAAATGTTAATAAGTCACTAATGAACAGATCCAGTCGTGGTCTTGAGGAGGTCCAACAGTTTATTGTAGGAGTCCTCGTGATGAACTGAAGGGAGAAAGCATTTTTGATGGCGAAGGGGGACAAACAGTTAAAACTGGCAACTGAAAAATGTCCTGCACTAATGAAAAAGGCACTTTTAAAACGGTGTTGACCCTTAAAAAACGACCACATGTAGACTATACTCCCTCTATGCGTGAGCTTATTTTTCCCCAAATTAAAAAGGTTCAGGCCTACAGGCGGCAGAGGATGTTGTCTTGAACGAAACAGAATTAAATGCACTTTTGCATCAGTTGGGAGTTGCCCTCTTACCCGTTAACCTGTTTCCATATTCTCATGATTAAACATATGATAACGTTTTTGTGGGCTAAGTATAATCGACCTTTTCCTCTGACATTTCCACAAACCCGCTCGAGTCTGTCAGCTTTTGTTTCTGCAGGATGCGTCGCAGCTGCGTCCCGCGCTGATAAAACGTTTCGGATCAGATGCAAAGTCACTTCCTACCAGCCGGTTCAAACCTCATGTGCAATGATGATCCGCGCAGCCTCAACCGCACAAGCAGGCCAGCTGGCTTGAACCGGAGGAAATGACCAGAAACTCGCGACTGCACATGAACAGTCGATAAGCGGAGCGGGCTGCGTGCAGCTGGAGAGTTTGCTGAAGATTTGCAGATAAGTTTCAGACATCTCAACCTGCGACAACAGGAAGCGAGGAACAGGCAGAGCTCCAGTGACAGAAGTGAAACCTGCGTCGATGAAGGTAAAAACTGTTTTTCTTCTCTCAAAGTTATAGTAAAGGTTTCTTTTCTTTTAAACAGGAGTGTGGGGAAAACCTGAGGTATTTGAATTCAACTAAAAACTAATCAGTCAACACAGCCAGGTAATGAAAGAATCAAGTTCATCTAGACTGTTGGTCGTTTTACAACAATGACTTGTAGCCCCTTCATGCTACACATATGCTAATATTTAAATTAAACACTATGAAACAATAGGCCTTTCTATTCAGTAAGCCTGTATACACAAAGGCTATAGGTTACTTAAACAAAGGTACACCTAGTGTTGATAACATAAAACTGTAGAGAAAAGAAAGAAATAAAATGTAATAATGACATTTAACCATCAGTATAAATTATGTTTATCCTAATTATGATGCCTGTTTTCTAATCATTCAGTTAGTGTTTTTTTTAAACTTAACTATTAAACATTTTTATAGCATTTTAAAGCCTCTGTTTTTTTTACATACCACTCACTCTAACTAAGGTATTAACTGCTTTGCAGGTGATTCAGATGGGTTCGCATGGCACTCTGTCTTTATATCTTATTGTATCTTTTTCTGTTTTCTGCACTTTATTTGAACATATTCTGCTGTTTTGTGGCACCAGTGTTGTCTTTCACAGAGACCATTTAGATGGTTGACGTTTTTTTTCTTGATGCTTTTATGTTTTGTCTGACATTTTGTCCTTAGAAAATACTTCTTTCCTTAAACCTGAACTTGAGACAGTGTTGTTATATTGATAATTGGCCAATATTGCCTTTTCTAAATAACCTTTTACAGGTTTATCAAATGTCAAATATAGAAATATTTCTGTATGGAATGCTGTTTGCCCTTATGTATTGTTCAGTAATATTTTTAGATGATTTAGAAGCATGGCTGGAGAAATTCCTCTAACATAAAAGTGGTCGCTGCTTTTGTAGCTATAAGAACATATTTTATCTGTCACAGTTCAAGCATCACACTAGTCTTCTGTTTTACAGGCATGTCCCACTCGTCAAACAGTCCAAGTTATGCAGAAACATCCTGTTAACAATCTATTACGTAAACAACTCAACTCGAATGATGAAGGATACGGGCTCGAACCACAAGGGCTTCAGTGTAAACTGCTCTAGTCTAAAACATATTTTATTATATTTCATCATCAATGTGCCCTTGCAGCTTCGACCCCACCGTGTTCCCCCGCTGTCCATGACTGTTGTTGTGAGGTGATGGAGACCCCGTCGTCCACAGTGAGGCGGCGAGCCTGGATCGACAGCAGCCGACAGTGGCTTACTCTGGAGGACTTTGACCCTGAGGGGCCGCCGTGCAACCTTCCCTCTGCCTCTATTGCCGACGACGATGTCTTCTCTGACGGTGAGTGTAAACCTAGGAGAGCGTCAGGGATCCCTCCACATATCTGTCCAGTGTAAACACGTTATACAACAAAAGATTCATTGAGCTTGAGGATGCCGATAATCAAGTACGGAATCCAAGTGAAGCAGGGGAAGATTTTGTGCACAAGTCATCATAACTGCATCCTGTCATCACAAATGTGACACAAAAGAAGTTTGGATTGCTTCTTCTTTTAAAAGTAGCAAAATATACTGTATATTTCAATGTAATCAGAGGCTCCACTATTTCAAAACAGAGTAAGTCTGACTGTGTCCGTGTTTGTGAAAAAGCGCAATTGTGAAACAGAATAAAGATGTTTAAATTCATGCGAATTACTCATGAAAAAGGTGCATGTGTGATTTCCACAGGATGTGTCACAGGAAAGATTGAGAACTGGCTCCTGGGTTGTGGGTGAGTCATCCTGCTTTACGGCTTTATATTCTTCTGTGAGATGATGTTTTTCCAGCAGTGACATACGAGGTGTCAGTCACTGGAAACTGGTTTAACAAACAATGAGAAGAAAGTGGAAACTCTCTGAGGTCAGGTGTTCCAGGAAGACAATACTCTCAGGTAGCCACAGTAATCTTTTCGCTTCAGTGGCCTCAGATGATGCATTTTTATTGCTCCGCTGGAAACAAAAAACAGAAATGCTATTTTTGTCTTTAAAACCACAATGTTAGCGTGCAGACAGCTTTTTTAGACAATGTGCATTGCAGTAAAAATGCTTCTGCCACAGTATAGATGGAAACACTTCAACAAGCACCACAGTCCTGATGCTGTTCCACGAGGAAAACGCTCAACTTCAGCCTTTTGACTTTTAAAAACATTTCCTTGAGATTTAACGTGAAATAAAAATATAACTACAAGGAAATAACAATTCCCACTTCCTGTTATGCAACTGATTGTAGGAACAAGGTCAGCACACATACAAACATTTTATTATTTAATGTCTCTTACTTCAGTTTAAAAAGGAAGCTGCACTGGCGGATGTTCTGCATACAGTGTGTCAGCACTTAACAGTTAGAGAGCGTACAGTAAAAGAGGTGGCATGATGGTTTAGCGATTCTGAGAAATTTGCTTGAAAATTAGCAGACTGGTTCACACGTGTTGTCCTTAATACTGCTTAACTTGTGAACATTTCATAAAAGGAAGTTGGCAGACTTTAGCAGCCTGTTGAGAGCTGATTAGAGAACAGAAGTGGTTCGAACAAGCGTGCACTGTAGCTCTGCTGCTATCGTGCTCCAGATGAGGCTATCTATGCAAACGCATCATTTATTTGATAGAATAAGCAGGCAAATGCAGGTGACTGGATGCGTGTGTGTGTGTGTGTGGATGTGTATGTAAGCATTAAATATTTGGATGTGTCTTACAGGTCAGAGGCTCACTCAGAAAACTCCAGTCAGCTGAGTTTTGGTGAGTATCAACTGAAACGAAGCCTTTTCACGAATAACAGTGTACATTTTATCTACTGCCATTAAGTTATATTTTTATATCTATAATACACTTTAGATATTCGCTGTGTGCATCAAGGGAATGCAAATCAACTCTAATGTGTGCAATAAAAAAAGTGTCCATCTTTTATCTAAACTCCTGCCACACACTAGCAGTGGTGTCTAAAACCTTAACTTAAGTAAATGCTTAATTACTGTAAAATGAACAGAATTGGGAAGGTTACATTGGAAATGTAATTAGTTAAAGATTACTAGTAACCCTATTTAAAATGTAATAAAAAAACGTAACTCTTTCCATTACTTTATCAAGGTAATGTAACTTACTACATTTTATTACTTTTTGATTACTTTTCTAAATTTCTTACAAATATTTTCAACCATTTTCAAATGTTTAAACCAGGCAGTGTTAATGGCAGAGGTGGGACGCTGCAAATTCAAACCAGAGAACCAGTCAAGAGCATCAGAACAGCATCAATCTTTACTGGAAATGGCAAAAGAAGGAACTGTGCACATCAAAAACATGCAAAGCAACAAAATGAATATTATTCAACATTCATTCTGAGGTTTTTCTCAGAAAACGTTCAGATGTCATCCCCTTTGTAATCATGAACATTTTCATAAGTAATTGTAATTTAATTAAACATTCTTTCTCAGTAACTGATTACAATTACATTTATTTTGTAATTAAATTAAGTAATTTCATTACAGGTAGCCTAACTAGTTACTCCCCGAGACTGAAAATGAAAATGCTTTATATTTGCTTTGTATTAAAATAAAGTAAAAGTTTTAATGCATTCAAAATTTAATATGCATAAAAATATTAATTATTAGCAAAGTGTGCTGAAAATATCGGAAATAAATACAGTATACTATAGTAAACCATATATTTTATGAGTGTTATGAATGTATATACTGTTAAGCAGTACACATCATGTGTGATTTATTTATTACATGTTTTGTCTATGAATAGACTTTGCCATTTTGATGTGCTGCCATGCAATATTTTCCTGCTGTGGTTACCAACTCTGACAACATTTTGATCCCGCCATTACATTGCTGTAAAATTGCATATGTTTAAGACCATTTGAAAATGTTTTGTCATCTGAACTCTTATGTCCCAACCTTGTTTCAACAAAACGTGAAGTCCTTGCAAGCCAAATACAAAATGGGAGTTTGGCAGTTTTTTTTTAAAGTAGATAATTTTAGAAAATGAAGATATAATGTGCAACCACTTATGAAATGACTGTAATCACTGACTGTGTGACTTCTCTTCAGAGTCTGTGCTGAAAGCCAACCACTTTGACGATGAGCTGACTCTTGGTGCAGATGGTGAGTCCATACATACACACACAAGAACAGGAAAATGAGATGTATGTCATGTGTCCATTAAAAATATGTTTTTTTTATTTTGTAATACTGTGAATAAACACACACCAAACAAAAAACTCTGGGGCTGAAAAATGAAACCAGTGCAAAGACTGCAGTTCCTTGAATGGCCACTAGAGGCTGGCTCCAAAAACGAATACATCCAACTTTACATCAAAAATAAACATGTTTGCAACAGTTTTGCTCTCTGTAGCTTATTTCCCTCATCATTTATGTCACTCATACTAATCATATCTAGTCTTAAATTTGGTGCATAATTAAGGTTGTGGCTGCTTTGAGAGCAGTGCTAGCTGTCAGCTAAGCGTCACCTCCGCTAATTTGATGCACTCAACTTGACCCCTCTGCCATGTTTGAGGTGTTGGTGCATTTAGTGAATATTTTATGCAAATATTAGACAAATAATGTAGCTTGCTGTGTGATAAATTGTACTACCAGACTTTCCAAGAAGTCTGCGCTCCACCCACGTTTCAGCTTTTTGCCTATTTTTGGATTAGAAGCGAGTTAGGCAGAGTCCAGAGATGCCGACGGCTGGAGCCACCACATGGAGCTTCACAATGGCTCCTCAGAAACCTGTGGGTGACGTCAGGGAGATTATTTCCATGTTTTATATAATAAGACACAGAGACAGAGCTATTTGTGCATATCAGTTGTAATATGACACAGAGATGTCCAGTGTTCTGCAGCATCGCTGTACCTCTGCCAAGAAGGATGTGTTTTTGAGGCGACAAAGTGTAGGGTAGGAAGTTCCTTTTGTTGTTATGAATTCCTAAAAGCTTTTATTAAGGATTTTCAAACTTTAAACTACATATATTTTAAACTACATATACACGTATTTAATACAGTCAGGGTCAGAAAAGAAAGTTATAAAATAACTGTTCTTTATTAAGTCAAAATTAAAGATTATTGTAAGACTAATATCTTATAACAACAGCGCGAAGCATTGCCTAATGCCATTAATTTCATTGCTAAGTGGCTTTAAACTTGAATCTCTTTTGGTATAAAAAATATCCTTAACACTTCACCCAGTGTGAGAGAAAATCTCTTTGTTACCATGTGAAAGTTGCTAATTCTGCATCCTGCATGGAGAGGAGGACCAGGCCGGGTGTTGTCTGCTGACTTACAGGCTGTTTTGACTTATATACCATCTGCTAAACTATAGGACAGTAGTTGCAGATGTCATGACGAGGTTGAGTCAGTCAGTCACAGTCACACTTTGTAGTACTGATCCAGTGTTTCCTGGTAAAATACTGTGACCTAAGAGGGTGATTTCCAGCAGATACTCATCTGATTTTCTTACCGCTTCCTCACACAGAATCGTATCTCTAAATCTCGAATACTAAATCTAGCATGTTCACATGACAGATGAAATGATCTTTGAGATGCTTAGATGTTAATGATTTCTTCTGCTTTGTTTCAGCTTCTGTGTTAAACGGTGGAGAAATTACACCTGAAGCCGGGTGAGTTCCAATTGTAATTTTATAGCCGCAGTAACAGTGAAACAGCAAGAAATGAGAGAGATTGTGCCTTTAATTTAGTGAATATTAAGTCATATGAATCCATGTTGCTTTAATCATTTGGCTGGCAGAGGTCATTCTCTATTTTTAACTCTGTTTCAAATCTTGTGTACAAGAGCACAATTCTTTTAGAGGGGAGATGAACTGTCTTTGAGTCAGATATAGACATATGAGCTGCACTTCCACTCCAAAATGTCCGTACATCTACCCCCCCCGCCCCAGCAGCACCGCAACATCTAACTCCATCTCTTCACTGATGCCTTATACAGCCCTGTGTACTGATGCCGTCTCTATTTAAATGATTCAGAGGGAAATGAGCCAGTACTCATTCACTGATTTATTCTCCATTGAAATGAAATCCAAAGTCATGTCTCTCTGAATTTACTAAATCAACACTAAGGAAACTAACAAGACTTGACTGTTGTTATTTGTCTTCTTTTCTCACTCTGCGCTGACCACGAAGCCTCGCCCGCTATCATTCCTTCAGACAAAGTCGCAGCAGACTCACCAGGTCAGCAGCCAAACTCTGTGTAAATGAAACTACAGGACTTTATGTGTTTATTAAGATTAATGTACTTCAAGACTGTTTCTTCCATTTCTGATTTTTTTCATGTCTTGTGTACAGCACCCCTCGTCAGGCACTATGTCTGCCGTCACTTAAGTGCAGCATGGCCTCCAGCTGCCTCTCCTCCTCCACCTGTAAAACTACATCAAGGTGAGACTTCAGCACCAGCACACTTCGCCTTTTTGCTAGATTGTTTTTCCCAGGAATTATGTAATGTTTTATTCTTTTGTAGAGTTAGCTACTTTATCTCTTTTTTCATCTTTATTACCCATTGTTTTCATTTGCCTTTATTTCATGATTCATTATATTGTAAAACACTTTGTAGCTCCCTTCATTACTTGTTATCACTGCATACTTCAATACATTTATACATTTGCAGTTGGTCTTAAGGCCTTGAAGGGATTGTTCACCCAAAAATGAAAATTTAGTCATTATCTCCTCACTCTAATGTCAATAGAAGGTCTGCTGAAGTTTTGCAGTCCTTAAAACACTGCTGGAGTTTCACAGAAAAAAGGCGCCGCAGCCATCTCCCAAACAATTAAAGTGAATGGTTGCCAAGTTTCAAATGTAAAAAACATACATAACAGCACCATAAAATGCCTCAGTGAAGACTGAAGCTAAAAACATGGCGTCAGTGACGTTTTTCAAAACAACTTGGCATGTCGACACTTCAGAGCACTTGGGCACTTGTTCATTGTGTATTTTATTGTGTTTGAAACTTGGTCACCGTAAAACTCCAGCAGAGTTTTTTGTTCGAAAAACATCACACGACCTTCCATCAACATGAGGGTGAGTAGATAATGGCTGGATTTTTATTTTGGGGTGAACTATTCCTTTAAGGGCTTTTCTGAACCCTTTAAAAGAAAACTGCGGCTCTTTTTTTTCCACACGTGCACATCAGTGTGTCGGAGTTCCTGCAGTTATGCTCAGAGGATGCAGAGGAGACGCTGTATGAGCTGGGCTTCGGCTACGATGAGCCTCAGGTTACAGTTCGTATCCCTCCTCGCTTCTTCACCTTCCCCTCTCTGGCTCAGGGCATCAACTTCCGCCTCTTCCTGGACTCGCAGCTGCGGCGAATACGAGAGGAAGACCCCAGCCTCTCTCTGGCTAGTAAGACTACAGAGTTTTTAAATCACTGTGCTGTAGGTCGTCTCTGTCAAATAGTTCGGTGTGTGATAAAATGAAAAGAATCTGGGATGTGCCAAATGAGATTAATGTTTCTTGTATTAACTGTTATGTTGTTCTTTTCACAGGTCGTTTCAGACAAGTGCAAGTGCTCACAGCAATGGCCAACGCTTTTTACTCCCTTTACTCTCACGTGTCCCGCACTCCACTGCAGAAACTGGCTACGCCAGAGTTTTCCTTCTCCTCGTCTCCTGTGGAAAGGATGGAACGCTTCAGGAGCAGCATCCGCAGCGATCCGCGTTCTCCAGTGGAGAGGCTGAAGGACACTGTCTCCAAGATGTGTCTCTACACGGGATCTCCGCGAGGGTCAGACTCCACCTCTCCGCAGCCCTCACCCAGTAAAAGGTCCAGCCTCCCAGATGTTGTGGACATAGTCCTGGAGAAAGTGAAGATTGGGGTAAACAAGAAACTGGATTTGGGGGACTTTAATAGGAGTAATCCAGCTGTGGATGTGAACCTAGCTGTGGATTGTGGTAAATCTTTTAACAGCGGGAAAGATGAGCGACAACAGCAGACTGCGTTGGACACAGCAACTCTTCAAAATGGAAATAAAATCCACCATAACGAGATGCAGGGCAGCAAAGAAACGGATGCCAAAGCAGCAGACCCAGACAGCAGGACTCACAGTGTAAGAACATCTGTGGCTTCATCATTATCAGGAGAAACTGTGATAGAGACAGATTATCTGTTATCTGACTCATGTTCAGCAAAGAGTAACTCAAAGAATGCTCATCGGAAACCAGCTGCAAAGGTTAAGTGTGATCAAATCTTCCCAAAGATAGTTGAGAGTGCACACCAGGTGCCTTTCTGCACACACAGTCCAAAAACTAACACTCTAGCTCCAAACTGCTCGGAGACCGAATGCACAGGTAGTTCACTTCCTGTCTTTGCCTCCAACGGCAGCTTGGTCCAGTGCTGCATCACTGTGACTGGCTGGGAGGGTGATGACGTCGCTTCCCGTTCCCTGAACGCACCAGACTCATGTCATACTTCAGCTGCACCGCCTGCACAGACATGTCAACAGGCATTTGATGAGAGGAAAAGCCGGTACCTGAATCCGCCGACACAGCAGGGCCTTGGGGATTCCTCCACTAACCTACGACAGGTCAACTCCTTTGAGCTGGAAGAGGTACAGTATGTCAGTTACAACAGTCCTGCACATGTGCATAATGAAATAAATTAAGGGCCGAACAATGGTGAAAAAAATATCATTGAGATACTTTTCTTTTTTACAGTATGTTTATTAGTTTATAATGACACGGACAATCCCCATTAATTGAATGCAACAATAACAGCACATGGGCAGCTTTAGCCTATAATGTTAATTTCCAGCTGTAGCTATTGTTTATTATAAGGATCACCATTAGCTGACGCCATGGTGACCAGCTAGTCTTCCTGAGGTCCAAGACAACATCACAACAATACTTTACATAACAAATAAAAAAGAAGAAAGTTACAAAAGTAGATAAATAATTAACAGAAAAAAAGATTGAAACAGTAACAAATGAGAAGAAATCAAAAAGA
>JAPZDX010000012.1:10861515-10874365 GCA_029783625.1 Naso annulatus | reverse complement strand
AGTAAGCACCGCCTGCCCCTGGCTATGTCAGAACACAGCCCATTGTTTTACACGACTATTCAGTTAGGACCAGGTAATAACAGGAAAAGGAGATTCATTAGCATTTTGTTCAACACATCACGATGAGTTGTGAGTTGTTCTCTCAACAGCTGGAGCTTCAGAGAGCTGAAACTCCCTGGAGTAATTCATTAAGCCAGAGTTTATGTAACTCATCAAGTCTTACGGCTAAGCTAAACGCTGCTCGAATGAATGTCATAAAACTGCCTCTCTGTGTTAGTTGGGTAGGAAATGGGCTGTGTGATGGCTTAAACAGGTGTGTCTGGGATCCTCCGGAAAAACCTTTTTATTTCTTACAAGTCTTTACACTGAGGTGATTTGATTCTAGGAGGGCACAGTGTGGGTAAACCATATGGAACAGATTGTCCAGCTTCTTCTTTTGCCTCTACGTGTCACCCGATGTATATTTTTCTTTTTATGACCTTATTTGAAGCAACGCTTAATGTTTCCTGGCTCTCTAAATAAAAGGGTAAAAATAAAGCTAAGGCTACAGTATGTCACCACCGCTGCTAAGGGAGTGTATTTTAAAAGGGCAGAAAATACCGGGAGCAGCAGAAGTTTCAAAAGCCACTGACCGTCTTCCTAACCCCCCACCCTCACCCGTTGGCCTGACACGCCCTAGCCATACCCTATTCCCCCCCCTCCCTTTGGCTTTTATGTTGTGGACTCGACCATGCGCCCACTTCAGACCACCATAAACATGTCGGTCCCTGATGACAGAGTCGGCCCCGGGACGTTTTATATAAATTGACCTCAACTACAGCTCATTAGAAGCCCTAAATTGGAACCATGCAGCCTGGGAAGTGTAAATGTTACAACAGGAGAGTCAGTAGCTTCAGGGGGGTTCCAGCTGTACAGGTCTGCACCTCTGTGATGTAACTTCTTACTTTAATACTTATTTTTTTTTTATTTTTTAAAAGTTATCAGTTTTCCTTTTTTTAGGACTGAGAAAAGTATGTAGTTTAGATGGATGTTTGGGGAAAGGATTCAAATATATTTCTGAAATTGTTTTGAATGCTTATCATCACCTGTTGACTTTGTTTAAATTTACTTTTTGAAACATGTCTCTGTCTGGCTCTTAAAGTAAACAACACATCTGTTGTAAACCTAATTCAGTCTTTCTTGAGGTCATCTCTGTTTTAATGCCGAGTCCACCCACCTCAAGTATTTTTATTAGTCTGCAGTATGGCCTGAATGACCTGACAGAAAATTGGACAGAAAGACGCACAAGTGCCACTTGTCGTGACTGTAACTCGTGGACAAAAATGTTGTATCAAGCTCAGGGATTTTTTGGCTGACTGTTAAATGCATTTGATGGTCAGCACAGCCTCTCCTCGGCGTTTGTATCTCTAAATCACGTCTTTCGTCCTGCATCCTGTCTTAATCGGAGTTCCTTTGTTTGACCGCCTCCCTCAATAAACAATACAACCACAGCTCCCCTGTCCTAATCCCCTCTTCTCCTCTCTATTGACTCAGCCTGAGCATCGCTCTCAGTAATTACCCCTCTCAACTTGGAGAGTGGAGTAATTGTCTTGAGTGTAACTACAGTGGCTCTCTGAAAGGGGACCATTGTGTCGAGTTAAGACTTCACCTCAGTGGACGGCTTTGTTTGTGCTGCTTAAGATAATGAAAGTATTTGGTTGGCCACGGTGAGGTGGAAATATAGTAAGATATGAAAAGAGCCATATTGAGGGAGAGGAGAACAAGGGATGAAGAGAGGAGGAATGAGCTTCACACTCAAGGAGTAGCTTTTCATTGTTTTGCATCATAAAGCAAATAACAACAATAAAAAAAAAATGCTTTTGAAATTTCTTTACTTTTAAAAGCACCAGAATGTGTTTTAAAACATGTTTACCTTTATGAGGTTTAATTATAACTATTTACAGTATCTTATACTCTCAGTTCACAAGTCAGCAAACACAATTCTGCAATGAGCAACGACAACATGAGCAACTAATGGAGCTCTTATGTTTGTTTTCTTCAACTGTTGCATCATAGAGATCTTCCTTGTTGTGGAAAGTTACACAAAATATAGAAAATACATAAAAAAAGTAGAAAAATAACACCTAACAATATCTATATACTGTTGTAAATATATAGTATGTACAACAAGGAGAAGCCCTTATTAATCATTACTTTGCCAGGTGTGGAGGAATTCACAAAAGATTGTAAAGAAACAGTTTATACACACACGCACACACATACATTTAACATCAAGATCTATAAATAAATCTTTAAAAAACAAAACCCCAAACTCCACATTATAACTAATAAATAAAAAAAGAAAATCTTAATTTAATGCATTTTAATTTTTTCTTGTTTTTTTTTTTGCCAGCTTCAACCATCTTGCATTTTTCTTCTTCCTGCTGGGTGCAAGACAATCAGTCTACCATGTGTATAATTTAAGACATAAATTAGATTACTTATGTAAATACGAAATTAAATTAGACATAGTAAGAAGCAAAAACAGCATACAAGAATGAAATGCAAAACCTTTTACATCAGAATGTCTTTGGCGACAAGAAGCGGTAAGTAAGACTGTCCATTGATTGTTTCAAGAATCATGAATAAGTATCAAAGTACAGCGGTAAATCAGATTTTTCTCGAGGCATGCAATGCTCCATCAACTCCATCATCCTAACCATAAGTCTCCTTCTAAAACTACTTTCCTTTTGTGGCTTCAGAGATCTTTTCCTTCTGCCTTTGCAGATTAAAATTTCCCCAGTGGTTTGCCTCATTTGAAAGGCAGAAAATGTGTATAGGCTAAATGTGTGCATGAGCGTGTTTACTTGTACGTGTGTGTGTGCAGGCGTACTTCTCTCTGTGTGTGCGTGCATATATGCAGTATACATTTGTTCATAGTTATTTATGTGTGTGTATGTGCACATGTGCATGTTAAATTTGTGTTCATGCACATCTTGGCTTGCATACATTTGTGCATTGGTTTATGTTTGCAGGCATTTGTGTGTGTGCGTGCGCGTGTGTGTGTGTGTGTGTGTGTCTGTGTGTGTGTGGTCCAGAGAAAATGAAGTGATTGCTACCTGCAACATGCTCAGTCATTTATCATATCAAGTCTTTTCAAACATGGTCTGATATCATCATTGCCTTGAAAGTGGTGCATTTTTCACCACCCCACGAAATCTCAAAAAGGAACTGGTTAAAGTCAGATCTCCAACAGTCCACTGCTGTTCCCCACTCCATTAGGCGTGCCGTTCTTCTCATCTCCATTGGCGATTTGCTCAGCGACAGGATTGGTGGGAACAGCGCTGGTGCTGAGCTCTGTGGTCTCTTCGCTCCGAGGATCTGTTTCCCCCTCCACAGGTACAGCTTTCCCCTGCATTGCAGAATCCGTGTGGGTCTTCTGGTGCTTGGAGAGGTGGTCGCTGCGTGTGAATCGCTTGTTGCACAGTAGACAGGTGAACTTCTTCTCTCGGGTGTGGGTGCGCACGTGCCTCTCCAGTTCGTCCGAGCGAGTGAAACGTTTCCCGCAGAACAGCCAGTTGCAAACAAAGGGCCGCTCGCCAGTGTGCCAGCGCAGGTGGGCTTTGAGGTGGGAGGCCTTGCCGTAGACCTTCCCACATCCTGGAATGTGGCAGCTGTGGACTGGCTTCTTCCTCAGGGATGCAGCTGAGGCCCCCAGCCTCTCCAGCTCCTGACAGTTGGGGCAGTCACATGAGGACCTGGTGGGCGCACCCCCTCCGCTGTAGCCCCCTGATCCCCTAGCAGGCTTCAGGCCCATTGGACTCTCAATCAGCCCTGCGCTTGGCACAGGCTTGGGCTTGTACATGTCCTGGGGCAGCATGTGCTGGGAGGGCTGGAGGAGGTGTGAGGAGGAGCCCAGTCCCACAGAGGGGTAAGGAGCTGGGTTGAGTGGGGTAAAGTCGGTGCTGTAACTGGGCAGCTGAGGGCTAAGGGAGGCCTGGGGTGCTACAGGCTGCAGGGAGGCCTGGAGACCTCCGTCCGTCTGGCTCTGAGTTGCTGACAGCCAGTTGGAGTTAGGGTGGACATCCCACCAGGAGGACGTGGCATTAGCTGGAGCAGCAGTAATGCCAGGGTGGATTCCTGCTTTATACCAGGAGCCATAGGGGTGTGTCATATCCAGCGAGGTATAGACACTGGTAAGGCAGTCAGCCGTAGCGTGGGCCTTTGACACTAAAAGAGACGGGTCCTGGGAAACAGAGGTCTGGAAGGAGTGGGAGAAAGGGTTATATTCTGTAGTGTAGCCTCCAGCTGAAGGAGGGGGGCTTCCAGTTGGGGTAAGCAGCCCGCCGCCTCCTCCTCCAGCTGTGGTAAAGGAGCCTGTATAGGAGTCCGCCAGGCCACTGCCGTCTGCGGTCCGCCCGTTTTTAGCTGTCTGAAGGTCAGAGGTCATGTTGTAGGGCTTCTTTACTGGAGAGGTGCTGCCGGTATTTCCGGGTGTAGCTGAATCCCTGACGGGGCTTGTGCTGCCAAACTTGTTACAGGTAGCAGTTAACATAGCCAGAGGACTGGAGCCATAGCGAGTGTCTTCCTGGGGAGGAGGAGGAGACAAGGGGGAAAATGAGGCTATCTGTCTGCAGGAAATTGCTGCTTGCTGCTGCTGCTTCTGTCAGTGTCAACTCTAATAAAAAACGTATGTCTGACTGCCACCGCTGGCTTTTTCCTGTTCTCTCCATTTTCAAAGTGGTCAGGGCAATTTTAAGAAGTGAATGTTTATGCTTGTGAAGATTCTGCTCTGCTCAGCAAATCAGGAATTCCCTCCCTTTTTTGTTTCACTTAAACCACTCTCTTCAAGATATTCTTAACTTTGCATTTATGTTTGCTGGAGAGTTTTGTCCTCACAGTCTTCATCAAATAAAAACACATTAATCATGTATTATCTATACATATCTATCTATTATCCCTGTTTATTGTCGTGTAGATTTTCAATTTCAGCATGTCCTTCTCAGAATCTTCAATGGTCCATTTCTTTAAAAAAAACAAAAAAACAAAACAAAACCAGAAACTTTTGAATATACAAATTCTTGGGTTTATTTGGCTGAAAGCAACTACCAAAGGAATTTACTAGAGGTCTGTCTTCCTTTTACCCACACTGCACAATAACTAATTTAAAAATATAATCGTATTCTTATATTTATAAAGAAATTTACATTGTTTATTCAATACGCAATGGTGAGTTTCCTGACAATTTTGTGCTTTAAATTGTCTGTCACCTACTGTGGTATTATTATAAAACTATTAATAATCATTTGGGGAATGAATATGTTGTGAAGTTTTTTTTTAACATCTGTGTTTTAATCCTTGCCTAACTCAGGCTTAAATATGATCATAAATTCGAGACAATCAGATAAAATCACCATCCAGAGGTGACACAAGCCCTGGGGTCAGGCCAGTTTTCAGGTGAAATGACGTGCCATCACACACTCTAAGGTCTTTTATTTAGCCCCACAGTGCCTGCTTGCCTCTTGACTCCTTGCTCCATCCACTGATAGAGTTCTCACAACCGTATAAGATAACTTCTTATCAGATTATAGGCTAACTGATTGCCCTTGTATGAATTAATTGTGAAGTAGAAGTGGCGAAGTTTTATAGAAGTGAGTCAAACTGTCAGCAGCTCACTCTAAAGTCAATTTTAAGTTAATTTTTCCTTGCTATTAAGAGGTTGCATCTTTCTTAATTAAATCACATTTTAATTCGCATATCTATATAATTCTTCACCCCTCAAATGCATGACTTAGAAATAAACTCAAGCTGGAACTTTAACAACATTCACACTATAAAAAAGTTGAGACTGAACAAGAATAAAGGAGGAAAAAAGTTTACTTACAATCACATTCCCTACCTCCAGAATAGATGCGGCCATCCCTGAGAAACAAAATCCTAAGGAAGCTGAGGGGAGCGGGAGAGGCGCAGCTCTGAGTCCCGGGACAGTTTGGGAGAAGTTGCGAACTAACGCGGGGAAGTGTTTTGAGGCGCGGGGAGCCCGCCCCCTAATTACAGCCTCTGGGCTCTTTGAAGACTCGCTAAGAGGCAATAAAAACCCAGAGATGGAGCAGAGTGGACGGAGATTGGTGGAGAGAAAGAGGACATCCCACCTCCCCGAGCGGGAGGGTGTCGAATCATTTTTCAAGATAAACGCATGAATGGGTTACTCATCAATCACCATGCGGACTTTATTTCAATTTCACTGGCATTATTTTTTCCACTGGGATTAGTCCAGTGGAGTCTGAGGGAAAAGACTTCAGTTAACATCAACTCACAGCGAATTATCTAGCTGGACTTCAGCAAAAAGGAGGCTGCTGTAAATTGTATTCCTGCTATTAGACACGTTACTGTAAATAAGAAGTGAAAAACCGAGGCAGCTTTCCTGTGAGAGAGGAAAAATAACAAAAGAACATGTAGCCGCGGCCTGCGCCACATAAATCAAAAAAATTAAGCTGAGCGAGTCTGTGGTTTCCATCCGAGATTTTATTATTCTGGTTTCAACCGTCTCTCTGTTTCCAATAGTCTTAAATGCGTTTAACTGCCTTTTTAGACATTAACTGTGATGGTTACAGAGACTGAGCTGCAGAGACAGGCGAAGAAGAAAAGGATCTAAGTCATTAAATAAAATAAAGAAGAGATTATCGCATCAAATAAAACGAATTCAAACGGCGAGTTCACGAGAGGAAAAAAGACTCGTGGGGACTGTTTCCTCGAGTGAGACGTTTGATGAAAAGAGAAAGAAATTAAAGAGGAAAGCTGAGAGAAAGTTTAAAAATGCAAAAAGTAGAAAGTCTTTCCAAAGACAATGGTATTTCAAAATCGTTTGTCGTGACTGATTTTCTAGTCTGGAATAATAATAATAAAAAAAAATCTTTCAAAAGAAGCATGTTCTGTCCTTATTTAGCTAACCCAACATTTGGAAGTTTTATCCTCAAACTGCTGCATGTAAGCTCATGGCAGTTATGTGTTTGCCTTTTAAGCCTGCTGTGAACTATTTAAAAAATATTAAAATAATCATAACTCCATACTGATTCATTCTACACGTTGAGATTTATCAAATACCCCAGATAATTGATCTTTTGTTTTTCTCTGTAAGAATAGTTACACAATTGGCCCAAGTATCGCAAACCCACCAAAGTGTCTCTCCTTTTTTAATTTGCTGACACATTTTCTTCATTGCAAAGCCTAAAAATATCAAACAATCATATATAATCCAGCAGACACAAACATATATGTAAATTATACGTAAATTAGGTGCAAATTATATTAAAAATGTGTTTTTGAATTGCTTTGACTTTGCATTAACAACTTTAACTACACCAGTGTCTTAATAAAAACTTGGAGAGAAAATATTTTCCTTAAAAAAATGACTATTAATTCTAAATGAGCACTGAGGTAAACAGAGAAATAAACATGTATTTGAATAAGAAAAATCTGCTTTTATTTTATCATGTTAAATTAATCTTAATTAACATACTATCATTAAACTGTGGGGTTTAGAAATTGATGACAACATTACCAGATTTTACTGTAACTGAGACTCTCTGTCAGGTACATCAGGGTTCATTCTCGAACTCACATTCTCCGTTATTGGTTGACAAAGTCAAAAACTCAACTCTCAGCCTCGAGTAGGGCAGATTCTCAGCGTCTTTTTGTGGGCGTCTCGTTTTCTGAAGGAGAGCACAGAAGATTAAAATTGTTGTAAAAAATAAACATATAATTTCTGTCCTTATTTTCTCCTCAATTACAGGGCATGGTCAGAGCTGGGCTTGTCGTTCTGGAGAGTCTAGCCCTCACATGAACACAGTGGCTATATTTGGCAGTCTGCTCTCCAACTGACCTTCATCGCTTTATTTTCTTATTCCAGGAGGAGTGTGAGGAGGAGAACAAAGGCTGGTACATGCGGTAGTTTACACTGTCACACACTACAAGACCGTGCTCCCTCGCAAACTATCTATCTATCTACCTATCTATCTATCTATCTATCTATCTATCTGTCTTTTCACACTTTCTTAGGCTTTTCCTTTCCCTCTCATTTGACACATGGCGTATTAGTGGTGTAAGTCTTTAAACGAACTGTTCCTTTTCTTCTAAAGAGTTCATCAGTGCTTTATGTTTTACGTTTAGGTGAAATGAGAGGGGAGGTAAAAAAGTTCCTACACTGCTGCGATGTGGTTCGAAACTTGCTGCTTTTCCTCACTTTTATAAGACTTGTAGTAATCTAAAACTTTGGCGTGTTCCCATTTACAGGTCTCTTCAAAAGAGAGCAAGTGGCATCTATAATTAGAGAATTCGTTAAGCTCTTAACAGCCTCTTCAAAAAGCTTTCTCTGCTCTCTTTACTATTTTCTGCTCTGTGTGGTTGAGATTTTTGGGTTTGTACAGTAGATTACTGCAGGCTTGATGAACGCCCGGGCGTTGGGTGGGCACCATTATGTTCCCTGGGGCTGATTATATGTTTCGTATGGATAGTTATTGTCCATATGACAGCTATCAGATGTATTAGTGTTTTAACTTGTAAGCACGAGCCCCTTTGAATGCAAAAAGTGGCGTGTGACTGCTGAATTTACAAAAATCATTGCTTCAGTTTTTCCTGAAGGATCCCATTGTTTTGAATACTTTTCTATGCTCTTTCATGGATTCTGGTGCAGTTAGGCAATTTTTGACAAATGTATAACTCAAGCAAGCACGTTGCACCATTTTCTTACCATGCAGCCTGTTGCCCACAGAGATTTCTGGGTAAAAAGTCTCCAAACAGTCTCTAACTTGTGCTTAGAGCTAAAGTAACCTGATGTACGTCTCAAGTCAGTGCGTTTTATACTGAGTGATGTTAAGTGATATCACTTAACTTGTCTTGCTTTATTCCACATTTCTATATCGTCATCAAGAGTAATTTCCTGCATGTTGTCCATAAAAAGACTCTTCTGATCCATGAAAGATTAAAATAAAATTAAAACATGAAAAAGGTGACAAAAATTTATGTTTCTGTCATAGGACCATCATGACCAAAGACCAAGTTGTATTGACGATGGTTCTATGCAATTGTAATAAATGTATACCTTTGTTTCTTCTAATGATGTATCAGTGTACATCATGTTTTTCTATGATGTGGAATTGTGTGAACCTTGGTTACACCTGAGAGTGCTTGTTCAAAAGCCTGGATTGAAGAGCACAAACCTTTATTTACTTGAGCAAAACGAGCAAGTGTGATGTACATAGGGGTTAATCGGGAGCACTGATTATTACAGTAATCCTTGCAGGTCCTTTTTGATTGGGTGGAGAGAGTAACAAGTAGATCAAGAAGTTCACATAAACTCAGCTGAAAACCAGAGTTCACTTGATTATAGAATCTCAACAAGAGTTATAAATGTGGGCTAAAAAAGGGAGGTAAAACTAGATTAAAGTGAAGGAGAATTTAAATCAATTAAAATATGTGTTGGAGAGACTTACAGTCCATTAACAAAAAGAGAAAGAGCTTAAATGTCCACATAGTGGATGTGATCATTTTGCGACGTATTTTGCCCGTCATTGTGAAGAATGTTATGCTCAAATGTGTTGCTGCCCCCTCCCTTGGGTCTGCTGGCTTCTGGTTTCTTGCTTCTCTCTGGCACTCCACCACCAGCATGGACGGCTGGGTTAACGCTGGCTGAGGGGCCATTGGTCTCCTACAAAACCTCACAATACTTTGCCTGGCTGTAGTCGCAAACAGATATGCCTCTTTTGCTCATTTCAGTCTCTGAAACTGGGTGATGTTGAATCCTCCGAGGTAGTGCTGGGGGCTGTGATGCAGCAGCTGGGGAGGTGGTTTGATTTTCTTCTTTAGTTCCTAAGTGAGTCCTTTCATTTGCAAATTCAAGCCCTTCACGATCTCTCGTTTCAGCATGTCCTAAGAGAGATACAGGGGGACACGAGCTTTAGTCACAGGAGAGCAGATTACCACTGGCTGGATTTTTCCACTTTTCACATTAAGCAGTGAGTTGTGCCCTGAAGGTTATGGTGGGCATAAACCTTCAGGCCTTTGGCCAGGGATCCTTCATGGAACTGGAACAGCTGCTGGTCTTGCAAGGCAGTGTGAGAGGGGTTTTTGTCTAGGTGTAGATCTTGCAACCCTCAGATTAGTAAGTAGGTAAGTAAGTAAAGTTTATTTATATAGCACTTTTCACAGAAGAAATTCACAAAGTGCTTTACAGTAAGGTCAGGAAGAAAAATAACCTATGACCTTAGAATCACATACCTTCCTAAATTAAGGCTGCGATAGCATCAGGGTCAAAGTCCAAGGCGCACTATCATGACCGAGCAGTATGTCCCAATTGTTTGCATACTGCACAACAGCATACGTACTTTGTGAGGGCAGCAGCAGTGTGTACTATAAGTAAAAAGCAAAAATATGTCATCTCATGCTGCTTGTCACAAAGAGTAGGCGGTTCCTCTGTGTCCTGGCTAAATTTCTGACCCGACTCATTCAATCTGGCCCTCGAATCATCCCCTTGTGTAATTAGCTTATTCATTCATCTCACTCTCCACTTCAAGCTGGTCTGTGGTGAGCGTTCTGGCACAAAATGGCTGCTATGCATCACCCAGTTGGATGCTACATACTGGTGGTGGTTAGTGAGATGTGATCCTCATTTCACTGTGGAGCCCTTTGAGTACGTTGAGTATCATGTATTCAACACTGGTTTGCACAGATTTGCACTACGGATGGTGAATCATATAGTGCATTAGAGTCCCCATTTAGATTCATGTAAAGAAAGATATTATTAGGATTTCAAGGCTCATCAGCAGTGTTTTACATTTTCTTTCAGGGCTTCTTAAAGACGGCTATGAGTTGATCAGCCAGGCCCTGACCCTGTTCAGCAGCGTATGTGGGGCACTGCATGAGGATGTTTGCATGTGCCTGCGTCTCCTGGGACGACTAAGCTACGTCTTGGGGGAATATGCAGATGTAAACGTGCATTACAATTCATTTAGTCTCTGACCTGCATTATGATGCAAACAAACAGAATTATGAAAATTTGTAAGCTTCCATAATGATGTATTTCTATAATTTCCTCATGTCTGACAGGCCCTCAGCCACCAGGAGAAGGCTGTTATAAGTAGTGAGAGAATACAGGGTATAGACCATCCACAGACCATACAAGACTATGTAAGTCACTTTACCTACTAAAAGATCCACAAAATGATTGTTGGAGTGTAACATGTTTACTTAAATCTATCACATGGAATTATTCCTCTGTGATTCAGACTTACCTGGCTCTGTACTGCTTTGCTGGAGGCCGGCTGTCGACGTCCCTGCAGCTGCTGTATCGCGCTCGGTACCTGACGCTGCTTGTGATTGGAGAAGACCACCCGCATGTCGCGCTGCTGGATGTAAGTGCACGTGCAAAGTTTTGCTCTCTGTTTTACTAGCGTACTTTGCACAAAATATTTTAACATGTCAGCTCATCTTCAGTTCTTAATGGTAAATTTAAGGTTGATTTATGTTGATTTGGTCAGTAAAGAAAGTAACAGTAATTCAAAACAAAGCTGTGACAGAAATGATAACAAATTGGGAAGCAGGTGAATTGTTTTTTCTATTGTATAAATTCAGATTTAAAAGAAACAAATATTTATTAATGTGTTTGTAAGTTTTACCTGTCATCCAAACAGATCTATTTATCCTTATAACTTCCACTACTGACCCCCAGGTTGACTTTCAGAAATTGAAAAGGGGCAAAAACATAAAACATAAATACAGGTATAAAATTAAAGAAAAAGTATGAAAGACAAAAATTAGAGATATTTTACTATTGGGACAAAAGAATCCATTCAAGTAATAATTTCAATGTGACAGTTACAAATTATTACACTACTGAGTCAAGAGCAGCCAACACGTTTAGGTAGATAAGGAACTAGCAAAAGCAAAAAGAGAACTTAAAGCCTCACCTGATCATAAAAGAACAAACACTAAAGGCTGTTAATTTACCTGTTGTGTTCTTTATTAGAGTATGCTGGGTCTCGTGCTTCATGGACTGATGGAATATGAACTTTCCCTAAAATTCCTACAGAATGCCTTAATTTTAACCTCAAAGTACCACAGTGCCACATCCCTGAAGTATGCACACAGGTGAGACAGTCATCATTTTATCTTACATTTTTATATGTTGTTGTTCACCTGGGGCCTGGTGGACTCACCTGCCTGCCAACTCTGCCAGAAGTGGGGGTCGGTAGAGCACATTCTGAGCTGCTGTCCAAAGGCCTTGGGAGAGGGCTGGCACCGGTAGCGCCACAACAAGGTTCTGCGGGCAGTAGCAGATACCATCTGTACTGGCATCAGTTCCAGCAAGCGGCTACACCCCACAAAGTGCCCCATCTCTTTTGTTCGTGCCAGGGAGAAGCCTCAACCCCGCCCAGAGAGGCCTTCTCTCAACAGCAAGAGACTGGCAGGTCTTGGTCGATCTAGGAAAGCAGCTGAAGTTCCCAGACACTATTACAGTTACCACACTCTGGCCGGACGTGGTCTTGACGTCCAAGGCAACCAAGCAAGTGGTGTTGCTGGAGTTAACAGTCCCCTGGAAGACAGAATAGAATAGGCGCAAGAAAGAAAGAGAGCCAAATATGCATCTCTGGTAGCAGAGTGTCGAAGGCAGGGGTGGAAGGCCCACTGTGAGCCTGTCGAAGTGGGCTGCAGGGGCTCCACAGGGCGATCTATACACAGGGTCCTGGGACTCTCAGGGGGCTGTTTGCAGCAGAGACGACGAGCCACCAAGAAAATCCCGGAAGCCGCTGAAAAGGCTTCCCGGGGGCTCTGGATTAAGAGAGGTGATGAGTGGCATAGTTAGCTACCTGCACAC
>JAPZDX010000012.1:10838396-10854339 GCA_029783625.1 Naso annulatus | reverse complement strand
GGCAGACTGTGGTATGTTATGATCGGCTTCTTGTCAGGCTGAATAACGCTCCTTAGCTGTTACGTGATAACAATGTAGTACAGTCTGGAGGGAGCTATGTATGGAGCCTTTGTTAAATGGTAATTAAGGAAAGCAGTGGGTCAGTTATAGACTTAAACCATTTCATCGCCATGTTCATAATGAACTCCGAAGACTTTGCAAGAGCTTTGAGACTTAACATATCCAGCTGCTGCCCTGTTAGCTTAACTGAGCCTAACAGCATGTCAATCCATCGATCAGGTTTATTTTTAACATGCAATCATATAAAGTTCAGTGGCTCGTGTTCAGCTGGACAAAACACAAGGGTGCTGTTGCTAGATGGAGTCCTTGCTGCTGAACTGGATGACAGCCGAGGCCCTAGCCCTAAAACCTTAAAAGTCTTATTTCCTCTTGGAGACATAGACTGCTCAATCCACTTCTTCACGGTGATGTTTTTATGAGTTTTTTAATCACCTGAAAATAAGAATAGTTGGGTTTTCAATACCTTAGAATGAGCCTTTTGTATCTACGAAAGGTGCAGGTCCTCTTCTTTTTTGTAGCCCAGAGCAGACAAACCAAACACTGGCTCTAAAGAGGTTCTTTTGTGATTTCCTGAGTTTCGTGGCCACAGTAGGTTCTCCTATAGTCTGCAACTTCACTGCTAGATGCTAATAATCCCACGTAATAGACCTTTAAATGTTTCCAATTTGTAGCAGTTGTAACAGTTGAACTTGTGAAATGCAGCTGTAGTTGCAAACAGGTGTGTCCCAGTTCAGGGGCTGCATCCTTCAAAGACCACCGCCCATGAAGGTCGCTGGTGCAGTCAAACTCCTCCGTTGCTGCTGCTGCTTTGTCCATCATGTTCACTTTCAAAAACAAACAACCGTCACCGGCACGCAATGAATCTTGGAATACACGGGGCCACAAAGGATATGCCCATTGCATCCATCACAATGTGGGATTTGTCAGTTGCATTGAAGAATCCTTCAAAATGGGACAGCCTTCGTCGCGCCGCTGTTACGCAGTTGTTCTACAAATACGTCCTTTAGAGAATGCAGAATTGCGACACGGCTCTCGTCTTATCAAGTTGCCTTCAAACAAGAGAAGCAAGTTGTAACTATTTGCACAAAGAGAGTTACAGAATCATGTAGTAAAGTAATTTGGCATCATCTCTGTTATATACAGTTAATATATCACTGCTAGCAACCAATGATATTGCTGGTTATGAGCTATCTGTTTTATAATAATGGGATATATCAGTCACAGGAGACACTTTTCTATTTAATACTTTTATATTTGATGTTTTGTGACTTTATCTGATGATTTTTCTGTACTATAGTTGAAGTAAAATTTTGAATGCAAGACTTTTATTTGTAATGAAGTATTTGTGGATTGTTGTGTCAGTAGTTTTACATAAGAAAGGGATCTGAATCCTTCTTCCACGACTGCCTATAGTTCTACCATCTCACAAAATACAAAACAGCACATTTTTAAGGCCTGTAATAGAACTACAACTGAGTGTAATTCTGTCAGTATCAGGTTTCTTTTTCTTCTAACTCTCGAGATCCACTTCAGCTCCATTCGCCACTCAAAAGACAAAGCCTTAAAGAGGATCGTTCAAAGCTTTACATTTGATGTCTAAGTGCCATAACGATGTGGTTTGGAGGACTGGAACGATTGTTTATTTATAAGAGACATATTGCGCTGCAGGAAAGGGATAATATCTTCAAGTGGGTCAAAAGAGAGTGCGTTCTTCTCTGTGCTTGACGGGTGACCAAGAGTATCAGATGTCCCTGTCTATTGAGTGATTGTGTGGAACAGAAGTGAAGTGTTCTTGACTTGTGTTTCCTCCTTTGGAGAGGAGACTGATGTGGGCACTTCCTGGTGATACTGATCAAGACAAGAGAGAGGGGTCGAGACTGGCTCAGAAACAGCGGGTTTGTGGATAAAAGCAGATTTCAAAACTGTCAAAACTAGTGCTTGATAGATGCGAATGGTTCAGCGTTTGAAAATACAGCTGGAAAAAGACTGAAAAAGGCTGGAAGGACTCATAGAAATGGTGAGAGCAGTGGGCAGGGCATAAGGTACAGAAATAGAATGACATTATAGGTAGGTAAAATAAGCAGGCTATACCTAAAGGGGACTTTATTACTTATAACCTAAAACCCCTAAAATCAAAACAAAAAGGCCAAGCCACACCATGTGTGTGCAAGAGGAAGCTCAAGTCTTCTCTCCTTTAGACCACCCAACGCTTCACCCACACACTCTCCTGAAAAACACTGCACAGGACTGAGAGAACCAAACTTCACATATTTCAAATGATCTCTGAGCTAAACTTAATACTTTCAGTTCATCTATGCTTTTATGACTGGGAGAAACACAGAACCACACAACTAAAACAGAAGGATTAAATGTTCTGGGATGTGCCAACTCTGCTTCTCCTGAATGAAATGTGTCCTGCGGCTGAGCAAATAGTTGGGACAAAACTTTGATCGTGAAGGAAGATGGGACAAAATCAATTGAATAGATGAACAATTCCTCCACAATGACTAACTGTGGAGTGTAAATGTAGAAATTCTCCCAAAGCTCATGGTGCTTTGACTGAAAATAAAGAAGAAACCTTCCTCCCCCCCACTTTCCTGAAGCCACAGCATGTGGTCTACTCTGTTGCTGCTCTAAAAATGGAAGGCGGGCGGCCTCGGGAGAAGCCCAGAACAGCCTCCACCGTAATGGCCGTGTGGGTGTGGCCCCTCGTAGATGGCTTTTGAGGGGGCCCCTCCCGGACGCCCGCACCCCTTGCCAGCGCCCAAGGGCTCCAGGCTGCCTGACCAGAGACACCGCGATGCGGCCCACGCTGAACCCAGGCCGAGCCGGGCTATGGTGGGCTGGGCCACGCCAGGGCAAGGACCAGCTACACAGCTGCTTCATTGCAGGTTCCTGTGCTCCTGCCCTCTACTGGGGTCACAGCGAAACAAGACAACAGAAAATGTGTGGAAAAAAAGAGCGAAAATATCAATTTAAATGATTGAACTGCGCTGAAAACCTGCCAAAGACGGCAGGTGTCCCATTGATTTCAACAAGTGATTTTTTTGTGTGTGTTTAGTATTTCATTGTTTTCATTTTTTTTCATATTTTTCTCTCCATGTATATGCTCCTACATTGAAAAGAAAACATTCTCTCATCATATCAAAATAAAAGAAATAATAGGAGAAGGTTTGTTTTTTTCAAGTTTGGTTTAGTCTTTTAAAACTGTGTCAATGCCATTTGTTTTGACAATGTCAGCATAGCAGCGGGGGAACGAAACATTTGCTCATGAACTGTATTAAATATAACTTTGTGGTACTTGTGCTTTACTTGAGCATTTCTATTTTGTGCTAATTTTTAGTTCAACCTCACTGCATGTCTGACAGCTTTTGTCACCTATTCATTTGAAGATTAAAATTTTACATACAAAACCTTTAATTACTCTTTTAAAATGATGCTTTGGTGTAAATTAAACTACTGTAATCGATGAATAAAATAGCTCAAACACTACCGGCAGTAAAAACTGCTTACACAGTCATGCATCAGTGATCATAATTCTGTATATAATAAAAAAAAATTACAACTGCCGATGATACTGTACTTTTAGTGAAGTTGAATTTTTGCATGGACTTGTACTACTTGTAATTGAATATTATTACACTGTGGTATTGCTACTTTTAGCAATAACATTTAAACACTGCTTCCACCAACGCAACATTTGAAGTCAAAACAAATACAGTACACTTCTGCAAAACACAGACGGTATGTGCAGTCAGTAGTAGGTGCCTGGCAAAGACTGACGCCAAAAAATGAGAGAATGAAAAGAGCTGGTAAGCTATGTGCTACCATTTCCACTGGTTTAATGTGGTGAAGACAAGGCTTTAATCCTTAAAAGGATCTTTGGCAGGTCAAACAAACAGTGCAATTCCATGTCCGCGTCCTGTAGAGAAGTAGCCTGTCATTGAAGGAAACAGACAGCAACAAACCCTGAAGAACGCTGTGCATCTAAGCTTGTTTTTCACATCTTGAAGCCCTGTAATACAGAGAAAACTAAGTTTTGAATGAAGCTAATCTTATTATGTTTCGACAAATCGTATCAAAGTTCCTCTGCTGCTGTTCGTGTTGACTTTTAACCTCCCGGCCTTTGCAGTCGAGATGCACAGACTGTGTGTTATACATCACTGCACAGTCATTGTGAGTTGTGCATGTAAAGCTGCACATCTGATGGTAATGCTGCCTGAACGGTGATAGTGAGTGATAGGGTGAAGCCAGCCAGTCACCTTCTGGTTTGAATCAGCGGAAGGGGGGTTGCTCCCGGTAGGTTGGCTTTTATTGCTTCTCCCCTTTGGTTTTAAACAGATCTGCCTGTTTGTGGAAGTGTGGCTGGCGGTTGGCTCCTCAGCTGGCAAGGCAGCGGCGTTTAATTGCTCTTTGTTGTGGTGGGTTGGGGGAGAAGGAGGCCCTGTGGTCGCTGCTGCACAATGGCGCTCTGGCCTGCCAGCGCACACACATTGAGACACACATGGATCCACATGAGTGTGTTATGCATACTTGAACACACACATTGATCAGCATGCAAGACCAGATGCGCACATGTATATTCTAAAGTAAGAATATTTTAGTAAGAATTCGTATTTCTTATTTCCTCATATTCCTTATGTCCCTCTCTTTTGCGTTTTGAAAACATCAGAAGTCACCGCTCACAAGCCACCAAATAACAGTGCACATAGGAAACGGCTTAATGGTGCAACAATGTTGTTTTATAACGAATTAACTGAGTGTTGGAGGAAATAAAGGAGGCCTTACAGGGGGAATAAACAGAAGCAGCATGGTTTGTATATTTGTGCTGTTCTGTGAATAGGCAAGCGTATAATTATCACATTTACAGGGAAGAGCTGCTGAATAATGGGTCATAGTGGATGTAGTTGCAGGGCAGTGTATCCTCCCTGATCAGCCCCTCCCAGAGTGTGTGTGTGTGTGTGTGTTTGTGTGTGTGTTTAAGGTCTAAGATATTATATTACATGATGAGCTAATGTTGAGCAGCAATTGCATGTTCCCCCAAACCAGATTGCCTTTTTATGTTCTGATAAACTTTCCCTTCTAAATGTGTACGTAACATAACACAGTAATGCAGTTTCACCTTCCCCCTTCTCATGTTCACCGTTTCCAGTGATGCGTTCGTCCCAGCCAGAAGTTTCTCTGCCTTGTTTACTTTTCCTGCAGCCCCTGCACGTGTGTTTACCCAAAATCCAAAGTATTCTTTTTTCTGCTCCTCCGTCACGGTGGCTTTTGTGCTCCACTGTGGTGAGTGTTGTGTATTTTCGTGTAATTTACTCCTACAATTGGGCCAATGATGTGCTTTTGTGCTTTGACCAGCCCTCCTCCCTCTCCCTCCATCACTCCCTCCCTCCCAGAGAGGTTCTTTTCCGTTGATGCACTTACTGTAAAGTGTTCCCTCTGCCTCCATTGCTGACCACATCAACTTGGCCAATCACTGATGACTCATTATACACACATAAACAGAACAAAGCACAAACATTCATCACAGAGTTACTGCATGCGTTTACACAGCAGCACAGCAGAGTGTCTCTCAGCTCCCTCTACCTCTGTTTTTGTTTTATGACCCCCCCCTCACATTTTCTCTATGTATTTCCATTTCGCTGTCTCTCTCAAACACACTCACAGCATGGGTGCGCGTGGAGTGAACAGAATGCTACACCACTGTAGTTTTTGGAAATGAAAATGGAAACTGGCACCAATTAGGGAAACCAATAAAGTAACCTCAGTTCTATACGCCTGCCAAGTGGTAGAGGGGATTCAACTGAAGAGTATAGAGTTACATTCAGCCTGTAGGTTATCATCCAGATAACATCATCCAGTTTTATACCATTTGCAACGCAGTTATGTCTTCCTCTCTGCCTTTGTGGACGCAAGATATTTTTAATAAGTGATTGTTTTATCAGTTTGCCTCACAAGACAAAATAATTCTGCTGCTTTAAGCCTGCCTTTTGTTTGGTAAGTCAATGTTTACATCCACTAGCAGCACTGCTAATCAACGCTGAAGCAGCAAGAGCAATATGATTCGATCTAGTTAAACACTTGCTAATTGAGATCCTCAAGCTGCTGCCATTAATAGGTTTCTGCAGATTGCTGCAGATAAGAAGGAGGCAGATGGGGCGTTAAGTTTGATTCCGCATCTGGTAGAGACACAGTAATTGGGTAATGATCCTGTGGCCCTCTGGTGCTGATGTGGTGTTGAGAAAGCAAAGGCGAAAGGAAAAGAGAGAGAGAGAGAGAGAGAGAGACCTGAGCTTCAGGAGAACCGCTAAATGCTGCCACATTCATCCATGGCAGTGACGCCATGCCACACGCCAGTCACCCGATCAGCTACACGCTCACACAAATCTTTTTCTCTTTCTTAAAAGCGCACACCCATACTCAGGCCTGCAAACTATCACGGATAAGATGGCCAACATAAAAAAACGCAAGTCAAAAAGAAAACATCTTTACCATCACAAAGGCAACAAGTAAAACATCAGCAAACGCAGAAACACACTGATATATTGACAACATTTAAGTGGTGTAGGCTACAGAAACAAACTGCAAATACAGAAAACATAAACAAATATTAAAACACACTGCAAGTCCTAAAACAACCCAAGTAATACTACAATAATCCCAACTCAAGGTCCACTAACAAGGAGAAAGTATGGTGATGTTTTAACAGCGTGACAAACAAGGGAGACTTCACGTACTGTTTTCAACCAACAGTGCTAATTTCAACCCAGACCATGATCTCTCCCTGAAATTTACCAAGAAGTTTATGTGTCTAAATCGAGGCCTTACCAAACCTTAACCGAAGCGTTGTCACACCACAAAACTGATTTACTTTTCAGTAGTGATATGAAACAACTTTGGAAAAACACATTCAAATCCTGTTGTCTTGTGGATTATCTTCCTACAGGCTGCACTGATCTCTTTTCAAGAACTCTCGGACGCAACTCTCTGTGGCCTCAACAGTCTCTACTGGGAGGCATTTAAGGTGAGGCACTCAGTTGTTTACACAGAAAGAGAAAGGTGAAGAATGAAATACGAGAGCCTGAGAGAAACGATTAAACCCCGCTTGCTTTCTCACCTCTGCTCTGTGATTGTCATAGTCTGACGTTTGGATTTTACAAAGAGTCGAGACACCGCTCCACCTATTCTGATTGAAAAG
This sequence comes from Naso annulatus, assembly GCA_029783625.1. Classification (NCBI taxonomy): domain Eukaryota; kingdom Metazoa; phylum Chordata; class Actinopteri; order Acanthuriformes; family Acanthuridae; genus Naso; species Naso annulatus. Next base: position 10,847,081 of record JAPZDX010000012.1, on the reverse strand, counting down.
GTGTCAGTGGAGGATGTTTCCTAAGCCACAAGATGATCCAGCCAGCACAATTCGAATCATCCCAAACTTGCATTTGTTGTCACACTAACACTTCCAAAGTCAAAAATGTACTTTCATGCTTCGTAAAACAACAGTGGGGCAACGAGGGACACCAAAATCTGGGTAACATACACCGATTTGGAACTTGCTATGAAGTCAGTATTGATGGAAAAATAAGCTAACAACATTGTCTTTGATTCTCAAAATTCAGCAAGTGCCCCAAAATGAAATATGCTTATGTTCAAGTGACGAAGGATCTAGTAGTCATAGTATTTATGACGGGAGAAAAGGTAGAAGTCGGATGGGAGGATTTGTGGCATAGACAGTATATTCAGTAGTGGACAGACCCACTGTGACTTCAGCCATTGATTTGTAAACTACAGCTTTGAAATCTTGAGTTTGGCAACATGGCCATCACCATCTTGTCTTTTGGGGGGGGGCCAGAAGTGATCATATATGGATGAGAGGGTGAAGCTGGGTAGAATATGTATTGCTCCCAATAACTGTGTGACGCCTGGAAGAGAAGTGGCTGTTGTCACACTAAATGATGAATGAAGAAATTAACTATAGAGACCAAAACTGTTTTTTGTACCTAAGCTGTAACCATATTTATTTCTGCTGGACAGTTGGGCATTTTAATATTATTCTCTGTGGTGACTGACTCACTTTTAGAGCTAGCCTCAAGTGGCCATTTGAGGAACTGCAGTTTTTGACTTTGTGTTGGCCTTTAAAAAAACCCCCAAAAACCTCTTGGCAGTTACCGCTTTATCGAGAGTGACAAAGTCCAGGACACAGCAGACTGCTGTTCGTTTTCCGTTTTCAACTGACAGTCAAAGTTGGTTTGTCTTAACCTCTCCCTAACCTTAACCAAATGTTTATTACTGTAACCATGACAACTAAGGTCCACTACTCTTAATGAAATAGTCAATTTAACCCAAACCACAATGTTTATGTATCCAAGGCATATGAGCTGTCAGAGTGGTAAATGTAAATATTTAATTTGCTTGCGTTTTCCTTAGTTTCGGTGCATTGAGCAGCCTCTGCTTCCATTCACATACATTCATTTGTGGGCATGATTACACACGATGATTAGCACATATATATGCTATACAATTAGTTCATGCAGTACACCTGCGAGCAGTGAGCAGACCGTTTCTGCATCTGAAAAGTTTCTGACGCACAGATTCAATCACATGAAGGAGTTAAAACTTGCATTGCAGTTAACTCACAGACTCACACACAAATAACTAAAGCACAGGAAAAAAACACACTGAAACGTGCAAACAGCCGGTCCAAAGCTGCGCCGTTCTGGGTGATGCAAATATATGCACAGTCATAAACGTCTCTGTGTTTTCTTTCATGAATCCTGCCTCACAGTGACTCATGTGTCCACTCAAATATGTTTGTGTTATGAAAACAATTTCCCTCCGGACAGTAGTTTGTTTTCCAAAAGGAAAAGTCCCAAAACCAGTTCTCTGTGGCTCTTTGTGAGCACCCATTCAGCCATATCCTGGCGTTACCTTCTTTTATTTCTCTTCTCTTACCCCCTCATGTCATTCCTCCTCTGCTCCCTCTGTTCTACGCTGTCTAGCGTTTCCTGTCTCTTTTAACCTTTCCTGTCCTTCATCCCTTCCTCAGTCTCTCCATCTCTACCACCCCCTCTGTCTCCCACTCTCAGGCTTTCTGGCCTCTCTGTCTCCCTCTCCCTCTCAGTTGGACTCATGTGGGACTGATTGAGCTTGAGGATCCAGCCCTCATCAAAGGCCGAATGTGGTTGAATGCGAGCAAGCCACTGAGGCTCCAATCTCGCACTGGTTAATGAGCCCCATTCCCCCCTTCCTCCTCGTAGTTCTCCTCCTCTTCATCTTAATTCTCACCCCCCCACAGACGCGGCATCCCTCCAGCGGCAAGCACATACGACACAATCTCCCCCCCTTCCTTTTTCTTTTTCCTTTCTCTCCTCCTCCCCCCTCCTTCCCCCCATCCTCCCCACACTTCAGTATTGTCGTATCTCTCTTTCCTGCTGCCTCTTTCCGGTGATTGGATTCATTCATTGCTAATACAGCTCCCTCTTCTCCTCTATCATTCATCCATATTTCAGCATTTCAATTTCCAAATTTTCTCCTCCTCTCCTCTTCTCCCTCTCTCCCTCGTTCCCCAGTCCCTCCACTCTCCATCAGCCGCAGTCCCTCCTCAGGCTCAGCTCCAAACCAAGGCTGGCGTCTGTCTCTCTGTGTTTGACCCCCCTCCTCCTCTAACCGCCGCCACCATCGCTGCACCGATGATACATACATTCTCTCTTGCTCCCTCGCTGCGGACCCTGACTTTAATTGCTGCTTGCTCTGCTGCTGCACACTTGTGCAAGTCCACATGCTGTGTGCACACGCATAAGCAAAAACATTGCACAGGTGGGCAACTTGAAAGCTGTGACATTTATGCACATGTGCTTGTAAACACACACACATTGGCATAATTTTGCTTAAGCATACATGAATAATTTATCTTTTCCACCTTCAGTTCTATTTTACTGTACTGAAGCAAGGAAAATATCACAGTAATTTACATAAATGCAGTAGTTCAGTGGTACAAAGGAACCACTTTTGATTCTAATCCAGATGTTAACAGGCTTGTTGGTCAGTAAAACTCAAAAGGAATGCTAAACTTTACTGCAAAGCAGCACATTTTTTGTGGGTTTTTTTTACATTTTTAAAAATTCTAATTAAATATTTCTAATTTGAGAGAAACATTATGGGTGAGTAAACAAAAGATACAGTTGGTTAAACACGAGGAGATGAACCATGAATTTCTATTAGATGATAAAATCATTTTAATTCGGGAATTTATTTTTATTTGAAAGAAGCAATAATGTCTTTTACATATCCATTAAAGCCCAGTTTAACATTATTTCACATTGCAGTAGAAAAATTTTGCCCAGACTCAGACTATGTGTTTTTCCACTCATAGCAATAACATGTTCTCTTGTATTTCCTGATTTGACTTTGACACATATTTCTCCCATTTTTGGAAGTCTCACTGCAGCTGGTCATCCTATGTAATAAAACTGTAGGCTAATCGCCTAAAAAAAAGAAAGTTATGCAGATTAGGTCGTATAAAATAGAGTTTTCAAACTGCCTGTACTTACTGGTTAAAAGTCCTAAAAACTTCAGTTTAGATTTTTATATTTAAATGTTTTATATTTTATGTTGGTTTGCAGCTAGTAGTAGTAGAACTACTTTATTCAAAATATAAACATGTGCAATAATCAGTAATATAAGTTAGTATCACATCCAAATCACTGAGTAGTTAGAAAAAGGACATACTCACATCATATGCAGCATCTCATAACAAAATGAATTAACTGGTTTATCTTTTAAGGGTTGCATAACAATCATCAGTCTAATCATGTAAATAATCTAGAAATGAGTAACTTGAAATACATTAAAGTATTCTTAAAATCAGTCATTTTAAAGCCTCTGTTAAAGCTAATAATATTTGACAACTCCAAAATAAATACGAGATATTTTGGTAATGTAACAGACCGATAATTTACTTCACAACCAAAATCTGAGCAAATCAAAGCTCAAAATATTAACACGACATTGTTGAAGTTGAACTGCGAGCCTCGTATCACTGCTCTTTGTGCCCTCGTTGTCAGTCAGTAACATCAGCCTTCGACCTAACTAGATTCTACTGCGGCTGTCCGAGCCATGTTTATCACATTGCGTGCCTGAAGTGATGAGTTGCAATCTAACCGAATCAAAATGTGATGTGTAATTTTTTTACGCTTAGCTGCGGTCAGATTATTGTTGTAGAGAAATACCTTTGACTCACTCAGTCCCTTGGTTTTGGGCAACAAAGACACGCAGTCTAGTGTGGTGTGCCATTCTTCAGGGAACCATCTTTGGCTAGAGACACAAACATTGTATTGACATCGGCATGCAGAGCACACACAAACAACAGCCAAAAGCCTCATTTTATAAATTGGCCAACTCACCAAATTAATAAGCTACAGCGAATGAATCCAAAGGCATCAAATGTCATCTTAGCTGACTAGAAGGGAAAATGCAGTCTGTGAATAAATGTCTTAAAGTAGATTTTGTTACATGGACAACCTCAGAGTCCCTGGTTCTTTGTGCAACAGCTATTATTTTCCACCATAGAATTCTAATTTAGCTTTGTTTGGTTTTATTCTGTTGTTTAACAACATATACATACCACAGTTGAAAAAGGACACACAAAAAAACCCCAGTTATTCTTTCTTTTGTACAACGCAACACACGGTCCACTTTGTCATCTGCATTTGTTTAGCGTTTGCTAGTTGCCATCTTTCTTCCACAAAACACTGTAAGTCCGCTGCAAAACGCTGCCAATGTATCATCACCTTCACACTCAGCCTCACACCATTTCTGGCCCATCTCCCGTCTTTGTTGTGTGTGTGGTTGTCTGGATGAGGCAGAGGGGGAAAGACCGGCAGTCAGACCACTGCATATGTTTCAAATTCCCCCCTTCCAGACCATCCTGCTCCTCTCTTGGCCTCCTCGTGCCCTCTAATCTCTCCTCTCCTTTCCTTTCCTCTTCTCTCCTCTCCTTGTGTGTCCTTTTCTATGCATGTCCGCCAAATTGCCCATTAGACTTTCTATTTGTCTATCTGCTGGCCTGACTTTCTGCGGCGTGGCAGCCAGCTAAACTATCCTGCAGTCCATGCCAATTACACCATGGGAGACCACTTCTAACATTTTATACTACATGGCTGCCAGAAGCCAGCTAGGTCCACTTCCTACACCCACACGCACACACGCGCGTGCACACACACACATTATTCTTAGAGGAAATTCTTTATTGGGATCATGCAACATACACATGCGTATGCTTCACTGCATGCTTGCCTCATCCACAGGATTCACCCCCGATGACAGAAAAACACTGTTCCGTAAACACATGCTGTTGTTTGTTATGTTTGAGGAATTGAGGAATTTGTACAACGATATTTCACATTTGTGGACACTAAAGCTCCTCCTCTGTTCTATATTTGGTTTATGCTATAGTTTTATGTTCATCATGTCGCTGAACATAAAACTACAAAAACATAGCTTATACGGGTATGACAGTACATCTGGTTTTACACTCAGGAAGTCCCACATATACAGCATATGATACTTATATGCACTTTTTTTTTTTTCAACATTTCTTTTCAGAGACATTTGAAAAACCAAAAACTCCTCTCTTCCAAGAAAAACTGACTGATCAACCTCACACATTTCCAGTACAAGACAGTGACCAAAAGTAGTCAAACGATGCGGTCAAATGCTTAGCTAAACATTGTTGTTGCATTCTGTAATAAAGAGAGAAAACCTACAAAACCAACGGCCCTCTGAGAGACAGTTATTAATATCCCGTCGGTGGTAAATTAGCTGTACATGCACATGTCCCTGCTCTTCTCTGTGTTTTGTCTAGCAGAGGTCCTTCCATCACCGCGACTGGCTGAGAGCGTGTCCCCCTGTAGCGGTGAGACTGAGACAGCATGGTCGTAAAACTGCTGACAGAATTGGAAAACAAATGGAGCCCATATATAGTACATCTGTATATGTGCTTGGTTTGTGGAGGGATGATCTATAGTCAATAGCAGGATGTGTCTGTATGTACTGTATCTATATATGAGAGGAATAAACCAGGAAAGCATTCAACAGCATGTCTGACATGAGAGGATAAAGTTGTAGACAAAGAAACAAACAGGAACTGTCTGAGCAAAGATGGATGAACAGAAGGTGCCAATATGTCTATATGTGCAGTATGAAAAGATGCCACACACGCTGAGAGGATCCTCTTGACAGTGTTGGTGAAGTCCCACCGATGACAGGGGTGTTCGCCTGACTATAGTGGCTGTAGTACAAACTAATTAGAGACAGTCTCCAGTTGGTCACAGTTTAGTCTATAGTGGCCCTAAAAGAGACAGAGTGGGAGTGAGTGCGCAAAGACGAAGGTGAGAAGAAGAAATAGAAACTGTAAGGAAAAGGTAAAAAAGATCGTTTATGATGGTGCAGACTTCTTCTCGATGAATTGATGCAAAAAGTACCCAGATTCTTGTATAAGTGACAATGTCTACCGTAAAAGGGATCATTTGTACATTTGACAAATACACAGATAACAGCCCCCTAATCTGCCATTGTCCTCATCTCATAAGAGCTTTTAATGTCTTCAGCACATCGTTTAGGTTTTCAGGACTCCAAACTCTGCTCTCAACAACAATTTCCAGCAAGCAGCTCTTTTTTGTATTTACACTACTTGCTCAGCACCAAAGTGGCAGACAGATATTTTAGCCACTAGCTGACAAAGAAAGTAAAACAACTAGTCCTCAGGCATTGGTGGGAACCAAAATATAGCTAAAAGGAAAGAGAAAATTTTTGGCCCAAAAGACCTCTCCAAAGAAATGCTAATGCTGCTTTACAGCTAATAAATGTGTAAACAGGCAGTTATTTGCTAAAACTTTTGCCATTTGGTGACGTGAGATACTCTTAAACTGATTCTGCTGCCCCCAAGTGACTAGAAAATTAAAATAAAGCAGCCTTAAGTAAAAGTAATAATACAACAAAGTTAAAAACGAAAAAACTTTCATACATATATGATTAAAATACACTTAGAACTGCTCTATTCTTTTATACTCTTTTTTAAACAAATTTTTGAAATGAATGAAATTATTTTGTGTGATAACAGATTTTTTTTCAATTATTTTTCTTATTATTCATGTGTAAGCAGACTTTAAATGTTGTAGTTGGTGTAAGTGAGGCTAGTTTTTAAGAAATACTGGACTGTAGCCAAATGTATGGTAATGACAATGCATCATAATTTATATGCCTGTAGCAGACTTTTAAAAATTTGTGTGTGTTAAATAAATAACTGTAATTTTAAAATTATTGCAGGGGGGTAAAAAGTGTAATATTCTAAATATTCTGAAATGTGATGGAGGAAAAGCTTTAAGTGGCAGAAAATTAAATTACTAAGGTAAAGTACTCTTAAGTCTACCTTAAAGTAGTTCTTGTGTGAAATACTTTACATGTATTTAGCTACTTTCAGTCACTGACTGGAGGTAAAATGAACTCGACATTTGATAAGCATTAGAAGAAGTTAATGTTGGAAATAAATTACCAGAGAATACAAACTTTATTAGCAAAGAGTTTGAGGTTTTAAGATTGCCTGTCATAAGTAATACACAGATGTGCAAAACAAACCGAGTGCAGATCAATGCAGCTTTAGGAGGTTTATTTCCCTGGAAGCAGATCAGACTACATCATGCTCTAACTTTCCAAGTTGGTTAAAACTTGTGATATATTGGAAGCCATACGGCGGAGGAAGTTTACTCTGCATGAGTGCCATCCCTCATTGCTGGTGTAGGCTCCTGCTGAAGTCTGCATATCCTGCTCGCCGCCTTGTTAACCCAGAATACCCTAATGACTTCCCCTCTCTCGCTGCCGAGCCACACTGTGAAGTCATCCATGTTTCCATGCAGCCTAAAGTGAGGAGAGGAGAGGAGAGGAGGAGAGGAGAGCAGTGAGGAGGAAAGGAAAGGAAAATAGGATGGAGGACAACTGTCACCATTAATGAGGTGTGTCCTGATGGCATAAATCCTCCTCAGAGTACGCATCATCTGAGTGGCTCTGTCCACCATCGAACAGCCCACATACAGTACATTACACTCATAACCACATATAGGACCATATCCTGCCACACTCAGCTGTAAAGCCTTAATATTTCTCCTGACTCCACTTCAAGTGTGGAAAAAGAGTTAAATAACTGATTAGACTCATTTACTGCCTTTCCTTCAGAGGGATATACAAAAAAAGAGACAGAAGAGGCAGGAATGTAGCAGCGCTGCCTCTGCAGGCCACAGAAATGTTAGAACACTTTTACCGCTGTTTTACATCACTGTCAGCTTGTGAACATTGTTGCAGAAACCTCACATACTGTATGGATGATTCAGGGCTTGGGACCTTAGAGCTAAGAATAGTGGAAGTTGGATATCAATATATATATATATGGAGCACCATAAACAAATTTGCAGTTTTCATTATTTATCAGAATGTTTAAATATTATCATTCTAACAGTTAAACACAGACAGACTAAACATAGTTTTTTATTATTTTATTTTCTTTGTTTGTGGCTTGGTTCGTATACAGTCTACAGTATGTTCTTGATGTAGACGGTTGGAGCTCAAAGTAAGGCAATTGGTTGTCGCCATCTTGTGGTCGAGTCTACTCTTCTCCTTGTGCATGATCCAAGCATGACACAAAATGTGGGCAAGCTTGCACATGCACACACACACACACACGCACACATAAGGATTTTCAAATGCATGAAGACACATGATGCCTGTGTTCAAAACACACAAATATATGAAAATTAACAAAGGCACACTTGCATGTGAGCAAACCCAATCATACATAAAAAAGCAGAAATAAACACAATCACACATAAAAAATTGAAATATTTTAGATCCCCCCAAAATAATGGATGTGTGTCTTTGAATACACACGCACACAGATAACTGTGAGCAACAGGCCTTTTTCTCACTTTACACGCATGTTAGAATGTCTTCAGTACAAAAGGCTTAACATGCAAGCATAAATGTCAACATGTGTGCAAATACATGG
>JAPZDX010000012.1:10717084-10727774 GCA_029783625.1 Naso annulatus | reverse complement strand
ACAGATCATCTGATGTTTACTGCTCTCATAAATATACAAGGCGCTGTGTGTGTGTGTGTGTGTGTGTGTGTGTGTGTCTGTGTGTGTCTGTGTGTCTGTGTGTTAGCCTTGGCCCAGATGTGCTTTGCATCTAAACAATGAGAACAATTGTTAGTTTCAGATTAACAAGAGTTATATGCTTAGCTCTTTGTTTTCATTGCTACTCCAAAACAGGGACAGTAATCATCAGCTGATGCTCAGTTTGCACTGAGACGAAGCCAGAATCTATTTACTGGACAGAAACAACGCACAGAGCAGAAATACGACTCTCAGTAGATCTGCAGCACCTGATAAATCATTGGTGCATCAAAGGCTGATGACACAAGATACATCATCAAATATCAATCAATGCCGCATCATTTTCTGAGACAAGAAACACACCTAAATCCAGCAGAGAAATACCACAGAAGAAGCAAACAATGAGGCACAGTGTGGGATTACAAAGGTGGGGTCGAGAGAGAAGTTTTTTTTTTAATCATAAGCTCCGAATAATTTATTTTCTGCTGAATTTCACCTAAAATAAAGGGAAATTCTGGCAAATCATCTACAAACATGACTAAGTGGCAATTCATGAATTTGATCCAGCATTTTTTTCCTGCAAGGCTCAGCCTGAATGACAGATATCAGGAAGCCTTGTTGCTCTTGCACACACCTGAATGATGCAGCACGCTGATCAGGGTATTGGTAGAGGTTATACTTAGTTTGATCCCTGTCAGAAGCCTTTAAGCCCTCCGGTCTTGTCTGGCCAGTATCTGATGCGTGTGTATGTGTGAGAGATGAAAAGTGTAACCCCTAGCGTTAGCGTTTATCGACAGCGTGGAAAGGTGATAAAAAAAAGGGGAAGGGATCGTTAGAAATAACTTACCCCGAGGAAGACAGTGTCCTCTCCTTGAAATATCGGGATGAACTTATCCCCGCGGATAATTTCAGACTTGTTCAGTGGACGGAATCGACACAGCACCTTGATATTGCATTCCGCGTTAGCGTCAGCCATTGTGGGAAAATAAATAGTAGGCGCGCTTCCAAAATACACAGAGGAGTTTCTCTCTTTCTTTAATTAAAAAATATAAATATATTTATAGTCTCTGTGCAATGCTCTCTCTAAACCAGCTGAACACAGACTGAAGCAAGAGGCTGTACCCACATGCGGCGCGAGACTGACAGGCGAAGCATTTGGGAGAATGGGCAACTACGAGTTTTGGGAGCGACTACACAGCCAAATTCATTCAGGATTTCTACACCAAAAAGAAAAAGAAGAAGCAGTTTGAGAGTGTTTCTGGTTTCAAATGTCCTTAAACTAAACTCAGGCGCAGCTGAGCGGCAGAGAACAGGTGCAGAGTTGTAAACGGGGAGTATAGTCCAAACTGGTCCGGTCGGCAGTGTCTGGATGGGCTGCAGGTTGCTCGGAAGCATGCCTTGCATCATTGTCATCCCTGCTCCCTCACTGGGGGGCGGGGCGTGCAAAAGTAGCGACTCAAATCCTCTCTCATCAGCACCACTGAGCGCGAGGACCGACGAGCAGAAGGAAGAGCTCCAACTCTGCCTCTTATTCCCGAAACGAAACTGTCCTCCACAGATAAACTTCTTATCGCTTATTTTAACTTGCACACAAAACCAAAGCTATTGCTTTCACCTGGTCAGATAGGCCTATCCATTCGGCTGTAGGCTATTCTGTGGTCGGTGACTTTTGAAGAGAGACATTTTTATTTATTTATTTATTTATTTTTCCTGCTTCAGACTGGTCGTCATGGCAATGCTGTTTTGCATGACAAACTTAGTAGTCATGTGGGAACCAAAGACTACTTACTTCCCCTTGACATTTAAAGAGAAAGTTGTTGTTTACCTTTCCCAAAATGCTGTAGCCTACCTTTCATGACACCCTCCCATACTAGAGAACACCCACAACCTGAGCTCATATCACAGGCTTCTGTGTTTCAGGTCAAAGATGAGATTTTTTTCAGCCTTTGAGAAGAAAGATTCTCAAAAGCCTCAGAAGTGCTCAGTCCTCCTAATGATGAGTCAACAGACCTTCATGAATTCACATTGTAATGGTGATGTTATTATAAAATAATCTATGACAAACTATGTTGGATCACAATGTCCAGAGGGTTGTATCATAGCACACAGGTGTGCTCAATGCTGTATGCTTATGTTGCCACTGCTCTTAAGAGTTGTTTGACTGTTTACTATTTTTTTCCTTTGTTGTTCTCATAGAAGCCTAAGCTAAAAATGATAGCCTTGGTCACCCAGTCACTTGTGGAATTTGTCATTCTGGAGTTATAGACTAGCCTAGTAGGCTAGCTAAAGGAAAGCAATCAATCCAGACAATGTAAATAGAGCATCTTAAGACACTGCTTGCCTATACTGATTTATAAATAGGCTATGTGACAGTCAGGGACACTTTTCCTAATACTGTACCCTGCAGCACACTGCTAACAAGTTACTAATTAATATCTGACACTAATGATGCCACTTTGTCAGTAGGCTTATTTAAAAAGAAATAACAGCAGCATAAAGGCAGATGGTGACGACATGAAAAACAAAATGCATTGTGCCTACATGAAGACACTGTTATAGATTTAGACTTTTTAAAATATACTGGACCTTTTCCCCTTATGATATGGAGAAATCCAGTCATTTAAGAGTTAAAATAATAGGCCTACATAATAAATGTGACATTTTACAAATTAAAAAAAACAAACAAACAAAAAACTAGTTGTTGGCCTCAAAAATACCCACTTTATAGCAGTGGTAAATAAAAAGTAGGTGACATTGTTATTTTTTAGTTAGTTAAATAAGAAACTTACCAGCAGTAACTTGTTACTTAACATAATTTCGGCATTCATTAGAATAACCTACTTATCAACCGCCTAGGGTGGTTTATAAGGTGGCTAATTTTTACCAGAGTGACTCATCTTACTAATGGACCATCTTTGGCCGGTGATTGAGCTGTTTGCTCGTAGCGCCACCATGTGACGACTTCAGCCAACTATCCTATGAAATCATATAGGCCCAGTGATTCAGTTGATAGCCTAAGCAACTTAATTGTTGATTACATTATGAATGCGACAAAAAAAATAATCGGAGCAGTGGGAAAATTTTAAAGGATTCAAAGCAAGAGAGATTGTATTAAATCGCATTGGTCAAACGGTGCGCATGCGCCAAGCCACTCTCATTTGTCGGGGATGTTTGTTTCGCATGTTTGGGTCAGCTGCCGGTACACGCTCTCGTTGATGTGGCGGGCGAACACATCCCCGCCCATTCGCTTGCGCGTTCAAGGCACCCAACGTACACGCTGTCAAACCAAGCTAGTGACCTCATCAGCCTGGAAACCTCCGCCGGCTGAGACTGCTGGCTCATCTGTCGTTAGCTTTTGTTACAGTGTGATTCGGTTCATCGATTATTTATATATTTAAAAAAACGGTTATTATATTCTGTCGTGTTTTGTCGGTCTGCTCCTTGCTCCCCGCTGACGATGGCTGATCCTAAATACGCAAACTTGCCAGGAATTGTAAGTAGCTAACCCTAGCAGACAGATTAGCAAGATTGCTATTTGGTAATGCAAGCTGTGACAGCTAAGTTAGCTAACATCCCCGGTGTTTACTCTGATGCCTGCGTTTTGTTTGCAATGACAATTCAACTACTGGTAATAATTATAGACTCATAGATGCTAACTTTTCAGCTAATGTAGTGTCCCGTGATGCTAATCACAAGGGAGCGAGGGTTAGCAAATACGTTCTGTTGAATGGGCCGGGGCGTTGGCCAGGCTAATGACAATAAAGTGGATATCTGATCTGTCTGTTATAGGTTGTTTTTCTATTGTGTTTATAGGCCTTTAATGAGCCGGACGTGTACGAGACCGGTGACCTCCCAGAAGATGACCAGGCTCAGTTTGAGTCGGTAAGTGGACGTTTTGTTAAACGTCTCACTGGGTTTGTCAGTTTGCAGACTGTTAGCTTAGATGCTCAATTACGCTACCGCAACTAACGTTAAGTTAGCTAAAAAATGTGTAGACTTAAGTTAGCTCACTAATTTCTTTATGGTGCACAGTAACCTATGTATTGTCCCTGACTCAATTTAACATCCAGCCACGCAGTTTTTTCATTTTTAACACTTACATTGCCAAGCATTGCTTGTAGCTTAGCACAAACTGTTAACATTAACTTACTCTGTTAGTGCACGTTATATAATGTAATATCACTTAATAATAGTGAGCTGTCAGTCATGGTATTAAATTAACTTTTAACTCTGTCACAGGTTTCTGTGCTGTCCTTAGCAACATTGTAAGGAAATACAGAAGCTTCCTTGTTATCTAAGATTGAAAGATGACATCTAGACTTTATTGATGCCTAACAGTATCACGACCTACTTAAAATGAGAAATAATGTTAAAAACCAATGAGCCCTTTTCAGGTTACCGCTGAAGTCATCTTTCAAACATCATCCACATTGGGATATCTGCTTATTTGCATATGGGAAACAGTAAGGGAAGACCGAAATGAAAGACTAAAAACTTTAAAAAAAAACAAAGCAAAACAAAAAACTTGCATAAAGTCTCACCCAAGCACCGTTATCTATCAAAAAATACCCTTGCACTGAATGTACTGTTGATGCTTTTAACTATCATGATGACGGTCTTGTGACTCTTAGAAATGATTGTCCTCTAACTGTAATGTTAAGCAGTCGACTAGAGTTTGTGGTCACATTGTAAAACACTTTTTCTTACATGTCTGGGCTGTTTTCTGACCACCTGAGTGAATCCTAATTGGCATTTTCCCTTCCATGTTTCCACATTTGTTCTTCCCATACCCTCGCCCTTGTTTTGACTCTACCCCACCCCTCCCGGGACCCTAGTTTGTACAAGTAAGACTGGCTCCATTTTACCTCAGCGAGCTCAATGCCATGCTTTTTATGCATGTTTTAAAAATCTCATATCCACTCTTCCTACCTCTATTGATTGGGATGATGAGACGCATCGATGGAGTGACCCTTTTTGTGCTCTATAATTCATCAATTTTTGATTGTTTTGAAGTGCAAGGGATTGATTCTTTTTCTCCTATCTGTGTTGCTCAGTTAAAATATTTGGAGGGAATAATGATGCTGATGGGTCTTCAGTTGAACTTTTAATTCGCTCTTTCACTGCGTCATGCTTTGACTAAGCCATAAAGGCTCAAGTGTTTGTGTGAGTTTGAAGCGCTGACAGGAGAAAGAAGTGTTTCTTTAATTGTTTTAGATATGTCCCTGTTTAACCTGTCATGTTCTAACAGTTGCTTCTTTATTAACCACTACTGTTTTGACTAACTGGACATTTTAAAGTTTTCTGTACGCTGTGTGATAACATCTTGCAGTTGATTACTTTGCCCAACTTTGCCAGATTGATATTGTGTAATAATATCTGTGCTGGGCTGTATGTTATCAATTTTGAGACCTGTCAGACTGCTCGATGAAACCTTACTGATTCATGCATTAATGATGTAAATTTGAATAATGCAAGCAGAAAAATGCCATCAACTCACACAATCCATTCGCTAAGCAAGCTGCAGAGTCACATTTTAGTAGAGCTGCAACGATTAATTGAATAATTAAAAAATCGATTGATCGATAGGAAATTTATCGTCAACTAATTTCAGTAATCGATTAATCGTTTCAGTCATTTTCTAAATAAAAAAGTAAGAAGAATTTCCGGTTTAGCCTCTTAAATGTGAAGATTTGCTGCTTTTCTGTGTTATTGATGATAATAAATGAGGAGTTATATTGTTTTGGCTGTTGTTTGGACAAAAGCAACAATTTAAAGATGCCATATTGGGCATAAGGAAATCAAAATGAGCATTTTTCACACTTTTTGACATTTCATGGAATGAACGATTAATCGATTAATCATGAAAATAATCGGCAGATTAATCGTTAACGAAAATAATCGTTAGTTGCAGCCCTACATTTTGGTGCCACAGCTATCCCTGGCCAATTGTTACTTTACTACAACGAGTTGGGTCAGTGTGTCCTAAGTTTCATGACATTCTGATTGGATGGTTTGTAGATGTCATCGCACTAAAAGTCACATTGAGAATTTAATCCTAAATTCCTGTAACTGCCTGACACTGGACATAGACTTTCTTTGGTCACGAATAATTCACATCTGCCATTGGTGAACAAGTCTCTCGGCATAATCAAATAGGGCCCAACAGAGATATTGATGTGCCCTAATTATCAGCTGATATTGGCCTATATATCAATATCAGTTTAGTTAGCATGTTCTCTGATAAGCACTGATATTAAAACTGTTAGTGAAGTCAGTGGTGAAAGCTTAACTGCTTAATGGCACTGATGTTTGGAATAATATTTGTTAAAAATGTTAAGATATCCTGCCTCCATTACATATCTTCGCTGCAAGTATTTAATAACCACATTTAGTCGATTTTATATCTATAATATCAGCCAGTATATCAGATATCTGAATTTTATTGCTGCATAATATCTGTATTGGCATCAGCCCCAAAAATCCCTTATTGTTCGGACCAGACCCTGCAATTGAAGACCGCCATCCTGGACTGATGACCAAACATATTACATGACATTGTGTGGGACAACCCAAAATCATGCAATGTTCAGGGACCTTAACTTCAGATATGCTTAAATAACCACTTGTTCTAGTCTACTAGATTAATTTAGGATGTTACGCGTGTTATTAAGGAATATCTCCCCCCTGAATGTTTCTGATACAAGTAATTTGTGTACAAAATGCATTTTGGCGGTGTCAGGCCTTTTAAGTTTCTTGACTTCTTTTAGATGCCCTTAACTCACCGATCACCCTTAATTCTTCTCACTCATGGATTGTTTTTTTAAAACGCCAATGCCCACATCCATTGCATAATGCTGTGAGGCCAACAATGCTAGCCTTGAGAGCATGTGACCACACTGCATTATAAAGTACAGTGTGGCATCAAAGGAGAAAGTAACTTGTTCATGTTAGTGGACCATCTTACCACCCTCAATCTGGGAAAAGAGAAAGGACTGGAGACATCGTAAGCAGTCTGAACAGTGTGTCTCCAGGGTTTTTTGCAGCATCTCTCAGAACACTGCTTTCTTTCTTATCTTACCCTGACCCTAGCCAACTGTTCCTGTTGCGTGCATGGCATGTGATAACCACATTAATCTGTGTTGTCTCTCTCTCTCTCTCTCTCTCCCCCCTACTTTTTTCTCTCCCTCTGCTCTTCCGTTACTTTCTCTAACTCTCTTTGGAAACCCAAGGAGCTGGTAAGAGCCTAACTAACTCTCCTCCCTCTCCTCCTCCTCCTCCTCCTCCTCCCTACATCTGTGTAACCATCTTGTGTTCAGTGTGTTTTCTTGGTCTGTCTTTTTTATCCGATTCTGTGTGGTAAGGCCGGACCCATGTCATCTATTTGTTATTTTCAGTGGTGTTTTAATCTAATGCGTAGCCTCTAGGTCTCATAATTGATCACTATTAAGTTTTGATCAAATGATCCACTCCTTGTTGTGTGCATCTGAATCACTAATTTAAAACTTCATTTAGAAAACGAAGTGTTAGTGGCTTCCAGCTTTGATACTGCTTTTTTCATTCACATAACATAGATTTACCATTGTAGACTTTTAGCTCATGGATGTCATAGTTGTTTTTTAAAAAGTTAAACAATTGTAAAGATGGTCTGAAGAGTCTACAGTCAGGCCCTGCTTAAAGCTGGGGTAGGCAACATCTGGAAATCAAGCTAGCTGTGGCATGAGACTTCTAAGGAACAAACTTACACTGATCCCTTCCCTCCCTGTTTTTGCTCCGGCTCACATTTTATTTTATTTGTTGTGGTTCTCTCTTTTAACCAAAGATTCACAATTAGACAAAACGGTTGAAGGGGAAAGTTGCAGTGGTGTAAATTGGTCCGTCTCAGCTTGACTTAAGTTGGCTGATGTCGTTGCCTGCGACTCAGCTTGTCAAGTCGCCAGTTTTAGAACATTAGGCACATCACTTGTTTCAGCAACCAATCAGATCATAGCAACGTCTGAATACAGAGCCAAGGAGAGGTACAGAAGTCCAGTGTTCTTTCAGACCACCTGAAAAACAGTATGTTGAAAGGTAATTATGGAATTTTTGTGCAATGATCGTGACACCAAAGATAAACTGCCTACCCCAGCTTTAAAACTATGGCTTTGATATTTGTATAAATAAAGTTTTGCCATTTTGTCTCTTGCTTGCTGATACAATAAATTTTGTTGAAAAGATGTCGTTCTCCTTAAGACAGCCACAGATAACGGCTGTGAACTTATTGCAGATTTTCATGATTCATGGCAACACTGGTTTTTATTTTTGAGAGTATCTGACCTTGGGAACGAATAATTCACTTGTTGATTGGATTGTAAATTCATTATCATTTTAATCATACTTGGGGCAGTGATCAAGCATTAAAATTTCCTCTCAGATCTTGTCCATCCTGTCGACATATTTCAAGTCTGCCTTGGGCTTTGAGACTTTTGGCTCACTGGTTCAGTAAGCCAAGGCTCATTTCTAAGTCTTTGCTGTCTATATAGTCTTACATGCTGTTAAATTATTGTGTTTATGTTCATCTGACTGTGTTTCCTGGTGTTTTCATGGCAGGAGGAGCTCTGCAGTGACAGTGTGGAGAGGATTGTGGTCAACCCCAACGCAGCCTATGACAAGTTCAAAGACAAGCACGTCACCACCAAGGGACTCGGTCAGTTCATAGTGAACGATAAATCTCTTTTAACATAAATTTTAATCCAACTTATTCATTTGACTGACTTGTGAAGGTAATGTGAATGACAGCGCTGTTGTGTTTAAAATTAGTTGTGACCGTTAATCCATATCCTTACTGACATTGATGTAATAACTTGCATTATACAGAGAGGTGTGTGTTTTTTAGCCTGCCATCATTGATATTATAAATATTAAATAAAATAATAGAAACAGGTGTCAAATAATACAGGACAGTTGAACAGCGCCATAAACTGCAGCCTCCAAAATAACCATAAATTTGAATCAGCACCTCTTTATGACAAGTTCAACAAAAACTAAACATTTTCATCTTCAGGGATGTTGTATTACAGTGTTTAATTTCAGATTGGTGCACCTAAAAAACTGGCCACAGAGTATTTCTTCCTCAGAATGTTTCTTTGGATGAATCCGTTGCTCGTATGTACATTAACTGATTTTTGCCCTTTAATTGACTTAAACACACCCTATGCAAAACAACATTCCTGTTATCTTGTTAGAACAGCTTTTACAAAAACACAAACATCTTTACTTTAAACAGATATTCAAAACATACAACATTAAAAAGCAAATATTCTAAATGCTCTCTGTAAAATGCAGGACTGGCAGACAAAGTTAACAGCTGCTTCAGTATGTTGTTCTTTTGTGTAACAAAGTGAAACAAGACAGAACCTTCCTTTTGTTGACTTCAAACCACAAACCTTGTTGTGGCTCGGATTATCCTTCTTACTGAAAACCAGTCTGTTCCTTCTGCCTTTCTGTTTTCAGCATCTCTTATAACACGTGTTTTCTCCTTTTTCACAGACTTCTCTTACAGAATCAGTAAAAGCAGACGAGTTGGCTATGAGTCAGGAGAATTTGAAATTGTAAGTACATTCTGTTCAGCAGAAATTCATTACTTGACTTTTTATTTATTTTTAGAAGACGTTCCACTTTGAGTGCAACACCACCATTATGACTTTTTTTTTTTTCACCCACTACAATTTTTAATAAAGTTAGAGTATTAGGTGTTGTTGCTTTATGATTGTTGGTCTCAGGGCTGCATTCTCCAGACTGGAGTCTCTTTGCTGTCGTCAAATAATCCTACGATTTCTCTGCTCCTTCGTCTTTGTTTAGCTCGGAGAGGGCTGCGGAGTGAAGGAGACGCCCCAGCAGAAGTATCAGCGCCTGGTGAACGAGATCCAGGAGCTCACTCAGGAGGTGGATTCTATCCAGGTGAACAGACAGCGAGACACACACATGCACCCGAGCACAATTTTTATTTTTTTTAACAGAATTTAGCAAAGGAAGTTATACTCTGATTATCTAGCCTTTATCTTGCCGTGTGCACACAAATTCAATAGCCTTTCACAAAGAGGCATTCCTCCACTCTGTGCCTCAACCGACATTTTAGTTCAGACATTTCAAGTCCACTTCATATTGTTGCACTATAGACGTGAACATCCAATCCAAAGCATTGTGCATGTGTGTGCTCTGGAGTGTTAAATTCATCCTGGAAATTAGTTTTAATTAAAACCGTTGCCAGGAATTACTTTTCAGACTTACAAAGAGCCAACAACCTGGAAACCAATTAAACCTCGGGTGACATTAACTTGGACACACGCAGAGCGAGGCCTGTTGTTCAGTGAGTCCAAATTCTCACTCAACCTGTGAATTCAGTCAGTTATTGTGACAGTTTCTGTGGGTTTCAGCTCACGCAGGTCATGTTGACAGAATAAGCCACCTGACTGGGAAACAGGCTTTTTATATCCTGCAGCCTCTAAATTTGCACTTATCAAAGACATCCGTGGAGCTATTGACTTGCTCCGATTAATGTGTGACCATTCATCAAAATAAATACAATAATAGAAAAAAGTCAGATTTAGAAAAAAATACTTGAGCCGAAGAATTTATATACTAGGGGAAAACAGCT
>JAPZDX010000012.1:10704931-10716996 GCA_029783625.1 Naso annulatus | reverse complement strand
GTGTGGCCAAAAATCCGCTTCAGGTCTTTTTATTGAGGTGTAACAATATAAAGTCCAGTGTAAATGTAAAGGTCCCATATGTGATTTATTGGAGGATTCCTGGTTTTCACCCAGGCAGCCCAAGTTCAACTCCTTGTATAGGAACAGTTTGATGTCTTTCAGTCAAGGTTCATTAAACTGCCATGCACTCTTATAATTCCATAACCTATAAATACAGTGCACAGAAATAATTACACCTCTATGTAGGAATTGTACTGTAATTGATTCTAAAATATTACATATATCATCTGGAAGTAGAGTCATATGGAGTCAACTGAAATAGCTAATCCAAGTTTACAAAATACAGAAATACCCTTTTAATTCTCTTTTGTTTAAAATATAATGTCAGAACAAATCCAATTCATCCTCATAGTGCAAAGTCTGCACTGTAGTATTTGAATTTATTTTTGTTAACTTTTCTTTTATTTGGCATTGGACATGTTCTCATTGAACCATAAACCTGGTTGGCCCAGACTAGTCCTCAATTTCTCCAACATCTGTTCTTCTGTTTAAAAAAAACAAAACATAACATCACTGCTGTGCAGGGCTCAGTCACTCAGTGACCTCGGTGTTCCCTCTGCTTCCAGGCTGCCACAAAGGAAAGCAATGCAGAGGAGCGCTTGACTCCGGTGGTGCTTGCCCAGCAGGCGGCCCAGCTCAAACAACAGCTGGTTTCTGCCCATCTCGACTCACTGCTGGGACCACAGGCACACATCAACCTGGCTGACCCAGATGGAGCGCTGGCCAGGTGAGTGGAGAGAAGGGAGAAACAAGACAACAAGCATCTGGAATCCAAAATCTAAGGCTACAACCTGTTAGCCTCAGAGTGATGAGCTAGCAGGCAGGAAAAGGACGGAAAACAGGAGAGAAAAAGGTTAGTTTGAAGAAACAGAGGGAGTTTGGAATAGATGGTTGGCGAGGAGCGGGGGAATTAATTTTACTGAGCCTTGGACTATAATCCAGATAGAAGGGGTGAGCCTGCAATAAGTGTGCAGCAGTACAGCTGGTATCAATTGCCCACATAAATCCTGCTGATCTCAGTGTAGCACTACCTGGGGAGAAAAGGAACTGCCGGATGATTGAAGAAGGGCAATAAAAAGTGGGGAAGGTGAGAGAAGGCGTAGAGAGAATAAAAACATACTTTTGAGATACACGTCAGACCAGAGCATGAGGAAAGGAACTGAGGATAGAGAGAGGGGGGAGAATAAAGTGATGAAAACTATTTTAAAAGGACCCACACTCGCCTTGACCTTGCAGTTTACAAGAGAGTATGAAAGGATTGGTACCAAGAGAGCAGGAGGGCACGGCAGCACATGGGGCTGATAACAATATTGAACATTTAATCCTTTTGTGTCTCCTTTTCCTTCCTTCCCGCAGGCGTCTGCTCACCCAGCTGGAAGTGGCCAAGGGCTGCCGTAGCAGCTCCGCAGGAGACAGCAAGTCGACAGCATCAGCTAAGGGCCCAGATGGAGTGGTTCTCTACGAGCTGCACAGCAGACCAGAACAGGAAAAATTCAATGAGTCTGCCAAGGTAAAGTGGAAAGGGAGGTGGAGGAATGTCTCGGATGGATGCACAAACAAATGTTTCAGCGATATGATCAGCTAGAAGCGATTTGTTTTCATTCTCATGAGAGAAATGTCAGAATATTTGATGGCAGTGAGCTGGACAACAGACAGGAAGGTGTGTGTGCGCGTGTGCTTGCGTGCATGCGCGCGTGCACGTGTGTGTGTGTCTTTGTCTTGTGGGATGCTGCTGTCACTGCCAGCCATGTTGCCTTGTTCTGTCGCTGTAGATGGCGGAATTGGAGAAGCGTCTTGCCGAGCTGGAGATGGCTGTTGGCTCAGGATCAGACAAGCAGGTACACACCGACTGACACATGGTCTGCACACACACACACACACACACACACACACACACACACACACAGATCCTCTCTAATGCTTTTCTCTTTCATTCACACTAATTCTGTTCATCTCCTTTTTTCTTTCACTCTCACACCAGCAGAATTTTCATGCTCCTGTTGCTGTGTAACCATCCACAAAGTGAAACTGAAATAAAATGTTCCACTTGATTTATGTAAATTATGGGGGTGGTTTATTGCTTTGTGTTAAAATGTACTTCCCGTCTTTGTGTTTATGTTGCAGGGACCTTTGAGCGCTGGCGTACAGGGAGGCAGTTTGATGGTAAGAAGTCAACTGCTTTCCTTTGGAACACACTGTATGGAGTTTGTGTCTGTATTCATAACTCAGTGTATGTGATGTGCAGCCAGAGAACTGGGTCATGCTTCAAAGATGGCATCAGTTCCTCCAAGTTTGTTTATTGTTTCTGTTCCAGTACTTGGAGCAAGAACACAAAGTTTTGTCTGCAGGCTCATACATAACTTGTGTGTTTGTGCTTGTTTGTCTCAGGACACCATAGAGCTCCTGCAGGCGAGGGTCAGTGCACTGGACTCGGCTACTCTGGATCAAGTGGAGGCCAGGCTGCAGGTAACTCATCCATGCACAGCATACACAGTGGAGTAAAGGGGGAAGTGGAAACTTTTGATACAATTAGACAAGTCAGTTGCAGTTTGACTGTGTTCTGATTTGTGCTGCAGGCTTCCAATAGAAACCTTTTGTTTGAAAAGAATGCTGGAGTATTTGTTTTGCTGTTTTTAAGAGAGTTAATAGACTAGCTGTATTTGATGCATTTGTTTTCAGTACAAATATCAATAAAGATGTGTCACTCAGGTGCAACAGCTTGACTTATTCTGGCAAAGCCGCTGTCCAGCAAATCTGAAACTCATTAAGAACCTTTGGCATCTTGCCCATTAAAAATCATCAGAAGGTAAAAAGGTCTTCTTGAAACAACCCCAAGCACTGGAGTGTTATTGAAACACTGATTTGCTGTGTGGTGAAATGCTGATAAATACTTTTCAACACAGTTGGTTTGCCTGCTGTGAGAAACTGCCAATTTACTGCAGAACTGACATTACCCGAATCAATGCCTGTCCTTTTTTCTATTGTGTATCTGATCACCTCTAAAATTGTTCTTCTCGCACAAAATAAGTAACTTTTTTTTTCCTCTCTTGTTCAGAGCGTCCTCGGGAAGATAAATGAGATTGCTAAACATAAGGCAGCCATTGAGGATGCTGATACACAAAATAAGGTTTGTAACCCCTGATCATCCATCACTGCAAACTGAGCGCTTAATCATCTCAGATGCTGTCGCGTCTTCTGTGGAAATGGCCTCTTTTTTACCATCTAAGGTCATAGAGTCCAACGTCTTACAATCCTAAAAAGTTGAGCTTCTATCAGGAAGTTTTGTAATATGTCCAGTATTCTTGTTGTCTGACAGAAGAAAACTTTCTTACATTGGAAAATGTTCACTAAAAATTGACTGGATTAAGACTCTGGCGGCTGAACTAACCAGGGAAGTAGCAACCCATGTGAAAATAAAATGTAGTTGTCTTTAACTAAAAGCTGGCACGACTTGTCACCAGTCAGAGCAAAGCAAAATTTTTAGAACTAAACAGTCTTTCTGTGCTAAATTTAATCAGTAATGAATCAAACTTTTCAGGTTTATCATGTTACATTCAGCTGTGATATCTGCATGATTTGCAAGCATTGCTCCTGTATGTTAGTGACTGTTGCACTGCAGTACTCTTATGAGGCCTGTAGAGGGCAGGGCATGTTTAGTTTATCAGTATGGTAGAAGATAAAGTGTGTTTGATTCTTCGATAAACTGTAATGTACTATAACTGTGATCATTCAGTAGTTGTAAATAGAAGAATTAAAAAAGTACAAAAGCATCGTTTACACTGGGGCTGTGTCTAATAAACACATAGTAACCAAAACAACCAGACCCGTTTCTCTAACTCTGAAATATACTCAGAATTGGACAGAGCAAATCTGAAGCAGCATGCAAGTCCGTATGACTGTTACTGTTTTTGTGTATGTTAATAATAAACAAAATAATAACAAAATAAGTATGTTAATTATAAACACAGGATTGACAAAAACCACAGAGGCCACACATTGCTGTCAACAGTACCACTGTTTGTCAAATGCAGAGTTGAGTGAATTCACAGTACAATTGTTTTTACACCAGAAAGGATTTTAAAAATCTGTCATTTTTTGTAGCATAAACAGCTTAGCAAAATATGTACTTAGCAAAATAAGTCATTGCTGGTGGGCTGTAAATATGCCTGTGTGTGTGTGTTTACCTGGCAGGTGTCGCAGCTCTATGACGTGGTGCAGAAGTGGGATGCCATGTCCACCTCTATACCGCAGGTGGTGCAGAGGCTCGTCGCTGTCAAGGAGCTGCACGAACAAGGTAACGTCCAGCAGCTGAAGCCAGTGTGTGTGTTCTCACATTAGACTCTTCAGCCATGAGACAATATTAGCTGTGAAAGAGGAGGAGTTTACGACCACATCTCTTTACCCGTAGCATCATATGAATGTAGTGGTGTTGAGTAATTGGTTCATATTGCATTAATATTGCTCTAGGGGCAGATATCACCCCAGTAAGGTGTAACAATGAAAACTTTGATAATTTATGTTCTTTTCTTTTATGTGGGTGAAGAACCTTGAAATGACACCCATGAGAGTTCAAGGAGAGGATGTATGTAGGTTAGTGGGGATGGGGAGTGGCATTAAAGATTCAAGTAATGTAGCATGTAGCCACAGAGTGTAACAGGGTGTGAACCCGGATCATGTTTCGAGCAGTGTCTGTGCTGGGAAGTCATACTCGGTGTGAGAGATTTGCATTTGTAATGGGAGACAAAAGATGAAGATGAAGTGAAGTGGGATTCAGACAGATAATGGAATTAGCCAAAACCATGCGAATCTATTATAACAAAGGGCAAAAAGAAAAAAAGAGAGAGAGAGAGTTACAGAATGGTGATAGAATTAGACCAAATCCAGCAATACTGTTAAGCACACCCTCAGGGAGTAAGAGATGCATGATATTATTTATCACATCATCATCTTTTTAATATTTAGCGCATGAAAGCAGAACCTTGGCATTAATACTGTAGATTATATTGATAATTCATTTCTGCGTGCTGAAAGAGGTCATTTATCATCCAGACTCTGTTCGCTCCGATCTGTCACAGTCTGCAGCTGAAGTGCTCTTCACTCAAGGTTTCGCTGCGCTGGCTTTATTGTTCTGTGCTGATCTTTCTTTACAGATGAAGACAAACAAGTAAAATAATAAAAGTTTAATCCGTCAAGCCGCCTTTCATCCGTTTCAGGTTACGTTTGTCTACCATCTCTACTTCGGCTGAGAACAAAGACAAAAGTGCATTTTTGAGCAAGTTCTTTAACTACAAATTTGTAAATCTGAGATGTGATACTCATCGTACTCTCTGTGTCACCCCTCCCTCTTGTAGCCATGCAGTTTGGCCAGCTGCTAACCCACCTGGACACTACTCAGCAGATGATCAACAACTCTCTGAAGGACAATAACACCCTGCTAACACAGGTAGGATGTTCAGCATAAAGCATTTTAACACTGCTAGGGTGAGGAACTTTACTTGAACAATTTTGACCACTTAAATGTTCCCCAGTCGTGTGAGCGACTGCAGCCACAGGACCATTGGCGTGAGGCGAGTAGATATGCAAGTTTGTCTCAGTGTTAGATTCGCAAAAAGATTTCAAACTATGAACCAGCTGCTGTCATATCACAAAGACTAATCCTTCTGTAAGTCGATGGCTATAATGCATCTTTTCAAAGGCAGCAAATCTCTGCTGTAGCTTCGTCTCTACTGTTGGATTGAAAATTGTTGTTTCATTAAAGAAAGAACCTTGACTAAGTCAGACATTTGGTAATGACCTCTTTGTGTGTGGAAAAAAATGACTCAAAAAAGTGTCCTCTAATACACTACCAAGTAGAGCCAAAAGTAAGAATCTATCAAAGTGCAGTTACTCATTGTTAAGAAGTCATCTAAAGCCTCATGTGAGCACAGTTATTACTTAACTTGTCCTTTAACAGTTCAAGGCTCCTGTGTCTTGTCAAGTTAAGTGGGTTTTTTTTTGGATGTGGTTTGTTGAAACTTAAAGTATGAAATCAGAAAAGTTCTGCTTTTGCTTTTCACAGTCTGGCACTGGATTTTGAACTGGTGTCCTCAGGCTTTAGATGGTTATTGAATCTGAGGTTAACATGCTTTTACAGAAAATATCATTTCAATCAGCTGTTCTCCCACCTCCTGGAACAACACTGCCCTGTAATACTGGCATTCAGTAACTACTTTTATGTTTCAGGTCCCTCTGAAGTTTGAAATGCAAAGACATGGAAGATATATGTAAATAAATTTATTAGGGCTTAAACTAACAAGCATTTTATCCGTTCATCTGATGATGATTTTTTTCAATCATTTAGTTCATGAAATGTTGTAAGAATAAAACAAAAGTGGAAAATGTCTTTCCAAAATAATATTTTGTTTGTAGTGCTAAAAAATCAACACACTGATGAAGTTTTAAACTTAGAAGATTTTGTATATTTGTTTGATTCAAAGCAACAGTATGTACCTTTGACTGCGACCCACTGCTTCAAAAAATGAAACTTAACGATGCACATTAATATGTAACACAAAACAACAATTTTAGTAAAATCGGGTCATATTTTATAGAGAAAATGTCCTCTAGTTTTCCTTCTGATGTTTGACGACTGCTCTGTCTGTCTGCAGCTTTTTATTTTAGCGGAGCTGTCACCAACAACGACCCGGTGCTGCAGCTGCAGCTTCGGTCTGCAGGAAGCCTACACGTTGCTTTCAGGAACCTCTGTGAATCACAGAGTTGAAGCAGAGCAGTCGTAGGACATCATGTCCATAAAATATGACCTGGTTTTACTCAAATTGTTGTTTTATGCAACGTATGAACTTGCATTATTATTAGGTTTTGTTTTTCAAAGTAGTGGGTCTCTGTCAAAGTTACATAGGGTTGCTTTAACTACTGAATTAATTGATTATTGTTTTTTTAAGTGGTAGAAACAGTCAATTAAATACTGATAACTCTTTATGGCCTACATAAGGAAACAAGACTATCAGCAAAAAGATAGGAACTATATAAAATTTCCACATAGCCATTCTTGACTTCAGTAACACCTCCCACCAGGTCGGATTCTTAAAACTAAAGCCATCTTCATGGTGGAGCGCTGAGGTTGAACTGAGGATTCTCACAGCCTGAGGAAAGGAGCTGCTCTGCAGTCTGTTGGTACGGCAGCAGACACTTCAGTGCTGCCACACGGCAGCAGAAAAACTGGTTTATAACCTGACACTTCAGGTTGGCCTTGAAATCAGGCAATATCTTGCTGCATCATTATAAGGTCGCTTTAGCTTTAGCTTTAGCTCAACAAATTTACTTTTACAGAGCAGCTGAATGTGTTAGCTGTAGGCTGACATGTTACTAGGTGTGTAAATATTCGTTACTGTTTCACCGTCATCGTATTACAGCTATTAACCTTCCATAGCCACAAAACAGCACATTATCTCATCTATGCTTTCAAACCGCTGTTTTAAAGAAGAAAAATAGTAATGTTTTATCTTTCTTTAACTCGCTTCAAAATAAATGCACCCACTAGCCAGGTTAAAGTCTTTATGATCGGGGACGGTTATCAGTTTATTGACTTATTTGTTTCAGCTCTTACATTGAAGTAACCAGTGGGCCTTTATTTTCATTCCCACAGCCCACGGTGGTGTCTTCAAATGTCTTGATTTATCCAACCAACCTCCTAAAACCAGATATTTAGTTTACAGTCATGGAAATAAAGGGAGCAGTAGTGAATGTTTTGCACAGGTTAATCAGGTAGTTTTTTGTCAACCAGTTGATAAATCATTTCCCAGCAGGGTTAACCACGTTGTTCCGGCTGTAAGCACCTTTGGTCTCAACTATGCTCATTGACTCATACTCTTCTCACCTCAAGTCATTATCATCAATCCTTTTCCCCTCCCTAATTTACTTCCTGCCACTTCTTTCTACTCTGCCCAATCAATACCTCCCCTCAGTACACCTCTACATCAAACTTAGCCTTCAGCTTTTCTTGCTTCTCTCTTACCTTTCTCTCCTAACTCAGCTGTTTTTTTTTTTTTTCCCTCCTCCCACCAGGTTCAGCAGACAATGAAGGAAAACCTGGTGGCTGTAGAAGAGAACTTTGCTGCGCTAGATCAGAGGATGAAGAAGCTCTCCAAATAAAGGGTGGCAGACACTGAACCGGTCTGGGAGCGTGTAGAACATGGACAAATAAGAGTTTGCCAGAGAGCACAGAGGTGGGATTTGGGGTCAAACTCTGTCCTTTCTGGCCATTCCTCTCATGCTCTCTACTTTGCCTCTGCCTTTTTTCACCAAGTGGAATGTTTAGAAAGATGGTAAGGTGGAATAACAAAAAAAAGGAGACCAAATGTTCTTGTCCACCCCCCTTTGCTCTTCCTTTCTCTTTGCATCAGATTGATATCAACTGAAAACACATTTGTCCACTCTGTTCATGCCGCTGGTTGCAGCCCCTGTTATGCTTATTGAGTTTTAGACTGGATTGTTTTTATAAATATTAGTATCGAATAAAAGAAATTCCTCCATTCCCTCTTTGAACCTCACACTAATAATGGATTTGTACTGTATACTTTGGTCAAATTCAATGGATTGCACAGTCATGTTGGGTTGATGGGTGACACATTAAAGATGTTGTCAGCTGTGTATAAAGATGAATCATGATCTGGTGTCTTCTAGTGTTTCAGCACGAACACGTCTGTGCACGTGTCAGGGTTAAGCGAGGGAAGGAAAGCTTGTAAATATGCCTGCGTACCTTATCGTTTCTTCATGCTCAGTCACTTGTAACTATATAATAACGACTGAGACCAGACACCACAGACAAACTTTTAATCTGCTTTGTCATTGCCTCCTAGTCAACCGTGTTGTTCATCCGTGGTCATGGAAACAGATCAATAAAACAAACTGCGAAAAAGCTCGGCTCCTTTTTTTTTTTTTTTTTTTTTCAGGACATGATTGTTTTTCTAAGGATTATCTAATCGATGACATAGCTGCATTATATAATTGATTCCTAAATATTATACTGCGTGGTCTTAAAAAATTACTACATTCAAATCTACTTTTTTCTTCCATTTTATGGATTATGTGGCCATTTCTTTATTTTTTTTAGTATTATTTTTGACAGCTTTTAAAAAGAGCCCTCAGAACATCCAAGATCCAAGTCTCTGTCTGGAGAGATAATTGTGTGATAAACTTAAGAAAACAATTATAAAAAAATCTTGACCAGAAAGGGTAAATAAAAGGACAGTCCCAAAATACATACATGGCTGTTTTTTGCCTGATGCATAAACAGTTTGAAAAATAAGAGATGAATCCTGGGATGATGTAAGATTACATGTCAGGTGGTGAGTCACCGGCTACTGGTATTGCAAAACAGATCCATGACAGTTGGTCGTGTGAAACACATTTTATAGATAGGGGAATATTTCCAAAATCCCATTTACCCTCTTAAATAATCTGTAATCTGGTGCACATCCAGGTGTTTAAAATCTTTTTAAAATTACTCCTTTGTTGTCTTGTTTGTAAGAATTTGTTATGCATATTTATGAACACTAGGTGGCAGCAGAGCACCTAATTAAAAAAGGGTAAAACTGTCCTTGTGAACTGTTAACTGTTGTTCAGCTTTCAAAGATTCAACCAAATAGACTCCATAAATGCAAATGATCTGCTGTGCATAGATTTTTTTTTTCATTCCTCTACAAATACATTTTATTGCACTCATTGTTCAATTACTATTAATCCATTATCTATCTGCTTAGGTTATTCCAAAGATAATATTTACCTGACATCCTTGAGTCACTGGATTTAAAATCGATAATACACTTCCTACAAATATGAAAGCTACATTTAGAAACCTGAAGTGGTCACACCATGAGCATTCACATCCCCTGTTCACGTCTGGCTGGGCACCGTAACTGCCTGCCATTCTCCGTATCTCCTTGTCTCTCTCCTCATTTCCTGTCTTTGCTCGGCTTTCTGCGATTGCCCCGCAATAACGCCATTGTACTGAATGATTAAACAGCAAATGTTCTTTTCCCACTGTAAACACAACCACATTTATACGTGACAGTGAATGAAGAGATGCAGCACAGTAAAATCCCTGGAAGAAAACAAGCCTGACACTTTGTCATTCACACAGTAAATAACACAAGGCACTCATTGAATTTCTCTTTGAGGTCAACCGCAAATCCATCTGGCATTAGTGGTTTTGTAACAGGCCTTAAAAGGAAAGGTTCGTTCATGAGGTCAGGTGATGGTTATTTGTGACAAAGGCAAACAGGTTAGGATCAGGTGTTTCTGATGAGTCATCTAGACAACAGCACACACTGCAGTCCAAAAGTCAATCATGATAAAACATCTTCATTTACAGTCTTCCTTAGCTGGATAAAAGCCTTTTTGGGTGTGGGTGCTTCTAGCCAATTTGGCTCCGAATATGACATAACATGCGCATGATAAAAACCCCTGTTCCTAAGCATGTGGATTTCTCCTTCAACTGAGTTTAACAGCTGCATTGTATTGCCTGCACACATATATTTCTTTGATTTCAGAGAAGGAGTAAGAGCTGAGCAGCTTTCTGTTTCCCTGACGTGTTGGGGGACCTCACAACCGGCCGGGCCATATC
Organism: Naso annulatus; assembly: GCA_029783625.1. NCBI lineage: Eukaryota > Metazoa > Chordata > Actinopteri > Acanthuriformes > Acanthuridae > Naso > Naso annulatus. The sequence goes on along the minus strand of JAPZDX010000012.1, from coordinate 10,706,312 downwards.
AAGTGTGACTTGCAGGGAATCAGATCCAGAGTGTCAACTTAGACGGGAATGCCCCAGATGAGCACAGAGACATACCATGTACTGTATATCATGTTATACTGCATTTGTCCCTCTATTTTGAGTGCACTAGATTGGGTCGACCCACTCCCATCTGTTAAGACGCATCTATACACAATTACAAAGTGAAGGATACCAAGAGGTCAGCACAAAAAAATCTTAAGAACAAGTATGATAGTTTTATTTTGGACTATATCTCTACGTGGCCCTTACTATGAATAAGGATAGAAGGAAAAAGAATTCATGATAAAACAGAACCCTTTTTGAAAAACAGCTGATTATAGCAGTGGCACATCAGTCCAAACGCGGCTTTTAGTAACATAACTGACATCAGCTCCACTCATTCTTGACTCTACAATAAAACTGTATCTAAATGTCAGCAGCCCACACCAACCTTTACTCCGCTGGACAAAGTAAATATTTAAGTCCTCAGGCAGCACGGAACAGCTGAACACAGAAGAGGCCGTGGGGAGCAGCGATTGCTCTAAAATCTGTTTCTGGTGCTGATATGGTGGAAACAAGGAGGAGAGGAAGAAAAAGGTTGGAGTAAGAGCATGGAGTGTGTGTTTTCCGCTGCCAGTATGCCCACCTGTTCAGACAGGCTTTTAAACTTTAATGCCTTACAGTCTCTTGCTTCAGTTTGTTTTTATGCTTTTGCCTCATCTTTGACACGTATGACGGTGCCAAGAAATGAAGAAATCAAGGCTGTCTGTACTGTACTCGGCTGAGATTTTTTGAGACAATGTTATTGTAATCAAAACAATAACTAAAGGCAATTGGTTTATTAGACTATTAAAGACTGTTGAGCAGATTAGAGGTTTTGGAAACTGACTACAAATTGATTAAAATGCCATATAATAAAATATTTTACAGATTTCAAATTACAACCTTCACTGTGCAGCTACAAAACACTGACATTTATAATTACCACTCTGTAAAATAAAATTAAAGGAGGAGAAAGTCGAAGCAGAGAAAGAACAATTGACATCAGACAGCATAAATACACTGCGGAGAAGAGAAAGCAAACCACACAAGGGCCTCTGCATCAGTTTGTCAAATTTTCCCGAATGAGTCCGGACAGGTGAGGAGCCTGTGATGAAGCAGAGGGAAAGGCAAATGAAGTGGGTGGAGGTACGCAGAGTAAGATAGGATGGATGCTGTTGGGGGGCAGAATGAGGCTTGTAGCGAAGAAGACAGAGCCGCTAGACGGTCGGGTAAAGAGAGGTGAGGCTCAGATGTAAACAGGCTTTTAACTGACTAACAAGAGTGTCGGCAAAGTCGTCCTAAAGCTCCAAACACAGAAATCTCAACAAGCGGATTGGTC
>JAPZDX010000012.1:10689633-10704831 GCA_029783625.1 Naso annulatus | reverse complement strand
CAAGCGGATTTGACATTAAGCTGTTAAATCTGGACAAGAGGAGATGGGACTGATTGGACAACTTGAAAACTCTCAGAAATAAACCTGAAATTATTTCTAACTTTCTGGACATTGAGATGAAGTTTTCGGGTGTGTGTGTGAATGCTGGACGTTTTCCTTGCAAAGGAGATGACAGATGGGGAAACTTCCGAGGAAATAAAATAAAATGTGTTGATTAATGGGCATCATCGCACTATAGAGAACGGCAATATTGGCCTCAGCTGAGATGGCCATCGGCAAAAGAGATGAATGTGGTATTGATGGGGACCAAAAGCTTTGTAATAATTGCTGGTAAAAATATCCACTTTCATTTATATCACCTTAGAATGTCACACGTATCACGGCCACTTTCAGATTTACATTGACATTTCATTCCACACACACACACACACAACGACAGACTTTTGAGAATGTTACCTTCTAATTTCTGACTGAAAGGACAGATTTGCTGAGAGGGTGAGGAGGGTCTCCCTGCTGGTTGTCTGGGACCCAGAAAAAGAGTAAAAACAAACAGAAACAAATAATGACAGAGGGCAAGCCAAGAGAGAGAAATATGGATTTACTCTATCGCCGCACATGTTAACAGCTGTATCAGTTGGTCTCAGTTCAGAGAGGGGAAGGATTCCGACAGCTGGTGTGTGTGTGTGTGTGTGTGGTGTGTGTGTGACAGGGGGAACTGGGTGTGGAGCTTGGACCAAGGGCATAGGACAGAAGGCAGTGGTGGCTGGAAATGCCCCAGACATTTTCTGTGTGTAAAACAAAAGAAAACAATACACACAATCTGATTTTGAGGAGATAATCACTCAAAACATTTACAAACACCACTGTCGATTTTTCTCTTCTCCTTTTTTTGTCATTGTTGAATGTTGGTTGAATTTCAAAAGCCAGCATTTCGTCTAAATCAGTGCGGCTGCATGACTAAAAGCAAGCTAATAAGAAAAATAAATTCTTCTGTCCACACCTTCACACAGTTTTTAGATTTTTTTTTTTTCCCATTTGTTTGTGATGTAATCACAGCACGGTAAAGTTGTGCGGGCAGAACTGGAATTTCTTGTCTTGTTACTGCTAAAAAAGAAAAACAATCAGTTATTCATGACTTGGTTGACCAAAAAGTATTTAGTGAGATTAGGCTGGAGCAGGTAAAATCTTACACCACTGCCATTGCATCAGACACCTCCATAAACAGTCATGAGTAACGACTAAACCTCATCGAAAAGCTGATCCACATGACCAGACAATAATCAGTGAGCACTTGTTTACACTCAGCTGACAAGTCTCATAAAAATAACAGAACACGGCAAGAGAATGACAGAAAAGAGGATAAATAATAAATCACTGAAATATAGGCAACTGTCTTATTTATTTATTTATAATTTACTTTTTTTTTCATCAGCTTAAACAACAAATTAATGGAAAGCAGGGACTGTCATCCCCAGACTGTGTTGAAAAACTGGAAAATAAATAAATAAGTAAATAAATAAAGCAACCCAGATCTGCGGTTGTAAACAGTGTTTTATAATGAATACAACCAGACGACGGGACTGACAAAATAAACAGACGGTAGGCTTGGAGAGGGAGGGGTGTGGAGAAAGTATGCTGAACTACTCAGCAACAGCCACTCAAGTCGTGACGTGTTCACGGTGCTTCCTGCAGCGCTTTAACCCGGGTCCTAGAGACAGTATTTGAGCTTTCTATTCGCTGCTTGGCGCTGTTGCTATGGGGCTGTGCATGTTGAGCCGTGCACGTTGCGCCGTGCATGGAAAACAGTTTGTGTGTGCTGAGTTTGGGATTAGGGCAGAAAGTGTCAGGAGCGGGGTGAAGAGTCCGCATCAAGAGTGCAATATGATGAAACGCCGTTTTATTTCATTGTCACTTCGGTTGTTGTTGTTGTTGTTGTTGTCGCTGTTGTTTACCAAGTTAATGGTCATCGTCCAACACTATCAGCGTCACAGGATTTACTGCGAGGCGCCTTGTGTGCCAAAGATGATGAACTTGTTGATCTCTGTGGGTTTAATTTCATATGATCTCTCTATTAATTTATTAGTCTATTACAAAGTTTTATTATGTGTACAGAAGCATGCTCAGGTTTATTTTGACCTATTGAATTCTGTTGCGTCACAATAATAATCGTGTGAACCTTCTAAATTGAGGAAATTATATTGACAATATAATTTATATCCAGGCCTATAAATCTGACATTTAGGAGACCACAGTGTGACTTTTTCTCTAGTGGAGCCTACTAACATTTCCTACTAGTGATTCTTTAAATCTCTGTAACACATTGGTGACTTTATTGATTGTGGTGTAACACACATTTGTTAGTTTAAATAATGAATAATTAAAACAGTTTGACAGTATTGCATATCATAGCCTGTTATCGACAAATGTGGCACCTAATGGACTAAAGTTGGTCTATTAATGCGAATCATGCTGTGGCAAAACACTTCAACGGGAATCTTTGATATCTACTTTGTCTGTTAGACTATAAACACTGTATTGCAGTGTTTCTTTTGCTCAGTGGTGCTTTTTCATTTATTTATTTATTTGTCAGCTATAATCTCCATAAGCATCCCTGTGAAATAATTGTTTTCCTGTGATGTGTCATCCTATATTCTAGTAAAATTCAACCTTGTACAGTAGTGATTTATAGGGAAAAGAGCCAAATAAAGCAGTAGGCTAACGACTGAAATAATAAAAACATGTCTATTAGAGGTAATGACATGAAGACTTAATAAAAGTTTGTTTTCACTGACTTATGAAGAATCCCGCTGAATTCAGTTCACAACAGCTGAAAATTTAATCGGACACTGAAAAAGGGGGACAGTCTGGTCTCCTTTTGGATCACACCCAGCACCGCTAGCTCGCGCCACAGACGCTCCACAGTCCGGGCGTGTGTTTTTATATCTCGCGGAGCTGCGACAGAGCGCGCGGTATGAAATGAATGAGAATATGACACCAGCGCACATGTGTGCTTCACGTCTGGTCTGTGGCGTGTTACAATACCTGGCAAAAAAAACCCATCCAGCCTTCCAGACATACTCTGGTCTGGTAGAAAAGTGTCGTTTCAAGGGCTGGACCAGTTATGTTTTTTCCTCGTGGATTATGGAGTCAGTGGGGTGTGTGTAATGTCAGTGTCACCGACAAACTTCAGACAGGCACTTACAATCAAAAGTCAGGTAAAAGCAAGCAGATAGTAGCGTAATGAATACAAACAAAAGCAAGTAAGCGCTAAACGGACACAAAAGATTTTTTTAACTACCGTAAAACAATTCATAAGCAAATCGATTTAGCTTTTGTCTTCCGGAAACAAACAATTCTTCGACATTAGATATCCATGCATATATGTATATTTTTAGATTTTAGTTAGAGCCAACACTGTTTAATAAAACATGTTCTGATTCTGCTGGTGTTATCCCCAGCTAGAAATTGGTTGCCAAGCATTGCATCATTCCTTTCATGTGACTCCCATACGCCCCAAATTCGTCCTGGCCGTCTTATGACTGCATCACAGCTGCTGCTCGTACAAACTATACAGGCTCGAGCGAGAGAACGACCAGCCAAGCCGACCCGAAACTCCGCCTTCGTGCTGAATTCGGCGCACCCTATTGGATGTCGCCAAGGAAAAGATCTTTACTTCGTTCTTCCGATTGGACCGTTGGAACATCCGTCATCGTCGTCTGTTAGGTTGTGCTGAAACTACCTTCCCATGCATAGTTCGGTTGGCTTCTCCCTCAATATAAACACCGCCGGGAGTTTCCGAAAAATCACATTCAGGCGTCAAGACTGAACAATGGTTAACATGAGCTATCACCAATTTTTACTAAAATATCCACATTCGAGTTCAAGACAGTCGAGAAGGCGAGCTAATAAAAGAAAAAGGGTAAGTGGAGATGATTGTCAATAGTTTTGGTTGTTATTTGGTCGCTGTTTTTCAGCCTTTCGGGAAGTAACGGCTACTTAACGCACTCTTGAAGTGGTCGGGTGTAACGTAAGGTTACTGGAAAGGAAAAAAAAATGTTTTTGGCAGATATCCCGGTGCCATTTTTAGAAGAACAGTTGCATTAATCAATCAAAATTCACACAGGGTTGTTTTCATTTGTTGTCCTCTTCGTTTGAGGAGTTGTCAAGCTTGTGCGGACTAAAAGCCAGGAAGTTTTTACGTTTTGACCTCTCGCGTGCCAAGCGCTTTAAAATAATTTAGTGAATTTTGTAGCCACGACACAAAATGCTTAGATGTTTAAAGTGTCATTTCATCTGTACAAAATAAGTGACATTAGCCCAGTCCATGTGAGGACAGGAAGGTAATTGGTGGGGTTGCTGACTCGAAACTGAACGGCTTATATTTTTGACAGCTGGATTCGTTTCCCTCACTTCTGACAAACCGGTTAAAGTAGCCTAAACGAATTGATGTTTAGATTGTTTTGTCTTTTTCCACCAACCCACTCCTTTTCATTTCTGTAGCCTACGTTTCCTTTTGTTTCGCCCATTCGTCCTACTGGACTTACATTTCCATGACGTAATTGTCTTGGCCCACAGTGGACATTTAGCCAAACTAAAAAAGAAGATTTTTCAGACTATATTTTGATTATTGCATAATTCTCGGTTGTTTTTATTTACCAAACCAAAGTTTTAATGCTGATATTGCGTTGCTTCCACGGGGAGTTTAAGACACATTATGTGAAGTTATAGAGGATTTCGTTTGATTTCTTATCACTTTGTAACGTAGTTATTCAGATCACTGCCATCGCTGGATTTAAATACTAATGTGTATTTTTTTTTCTCTGTCCAGTCCTAAAGGAGAAAAGCGGAAAACCTTATCTATATGGCATGTTCAAGCTACACGCTATATCCACAGAATATATGGTTATTTCGATGGATTTTGTACAGTAATATTTTATTTAGACATTTTTGAGCAATTAACAAAAATAATAGACCCGACTGTCTGACCTGGAAAAATCAGTTGAAGGATTTACTCGTCGTTTTTAACCACTTGTTTATCAATCTCGACCTGTCCTGATGACCGCAGAAAGCAGGGGGCGCAGTGGAGAACATTTTAGTCTTTGTTTACAAGAATGTAGTGACGGGAATTTTATTTTCTTCGTCTCTGTTGACCTTATTAACAATTATTGAAAATTTGTTTGTTTTGTCATCATTTTAAATTTTCCTAATTTTTCAAAGCAGCCTTTATTGTGTAAGGCACCCATTGTTCTCTTGACCTGAATTTGTGCAAATCATCATTTTTATTCTGAAATCTCAGCAAATTTCAGTCCACAGAAGAAAATAAATTCATATTCTCAAGTTTAACCTATCAATTTTTTTTCTTTCAGAATTATTGGGACAAGCTATCTCCAACAAATTTGCAAACTTGATTAACAGAGACTTTCTAGAGGTAAATTGCTCTTCTCATATTTTATATTCTGAATGCTGCATGTGAAGTTAAGATTTTGATTTGATCACTTTGTTCATTTTTATATTAACTTTGTAAGGAGTTATTAAATTTTTTTGTACACTCTGAATCTTCAAATTCCTTTTATCAACAATTTTAGTGTAGTACAGTAATTTCCTCACTTAGGGTCACTGTTATTCCATTTCACAATCAATTTGATCACACAATATACTGTATATTGGTCTGGTTTTCTTTATCATGATGCAAATAATTGCACAGTGAGGGTTCTTGCAGTATTTATACACAAGCCTTTATCGCTGCAAACCTTAACTCAACCAGTTTGTGGAGACTAAAATGAATAAGGCAGAGTTTTTATGAGGTGTCAGTCATCTAACGTGCAGCTGTCCTGCACTCTTCTCTTTATCTTTCTTGTCCCTCCTCCAGGTCCAGTGTGAACTGTGTGGCCGAGTATCTGTGAGTTGTGACTGACTGGCGAGATGACTGCCGAGTGGCTACACCTGCCCCCGCCGTACCCCCCTGGCGTGGGGCCGTTGTGTGGTGCAGAGTTGGAGGCGTGGTATGAGGACCTGCAGGATATTCTGGGCTCAGACACAGGAGGGGCAAAACTAGCCCGTGCCCCCACATGCACCGAGGTCAGTACCTTGAAGAATGAAATAACTATTACACCCATGATGAGTGTGAGTGTTTTTGTCTGTTTGATTTTTTTTGTTTTTTCTTTTCAGATTTGTTTTACTGTTGACGCACATAATCCGTTTACATATTATGACGTAAAATGTATTTATTCTGTGATGTTTTTGATGTTCTGAACATTTCCGTTTTGCGCTTGCAGAAGGAGCCGGAGTTTCTGGATGTTCTGGAGAGTTGTTCTCTGACATGGCTGACGGACGGAAGCCAGACGTGGGGCGAGGGTGTTCAGAGGGCAACAGAGGAGATCCACAACAGCCAGCCTCTGCATCACACCACATCTTCATCCTCCTCATCCTCTTCTTCTTGCATGAGTCCAGCTGTTGCAGAAGAGCGGCGTGCGGAGGCTGAGAGTGGGAGAAGTGGAGATAGCTCGACGGGAGGCAGCAGTGATCTACTGCCTCCCGAGTTCTTCGAGTTGCTGAGTGAAGGAGGAGTGGGAGCGGTAGATCCGAGTGGAGCGGTGATTAGCGGCGGCTATTACTACCACCAACATCAACACCACCAGGCTAATAATGTCCATCCTGCATCCCCCTCAGCCAGTGAGGAGGAACTGCCCTGTGTCCCAGATTCTCCATCCTGCTCCTCTTCAGCCTCCCAGTCGCCATCTCAAAATTGTTCCTCTCCCTCCTCTCCTGTCTCTTCTCCCTCTGTCTATCCGTCCTCCCGCCTGGGAAAACGCAAGAGGACAACCAGCGAGAGGGCCAACGGTGCCTTGTCCTCTTTCGCCTCTTCCACGCAACGAACATCCTCATCCTATTCTACCAAAAAGAGTCGCAAAGAAAGAGAGCAGGAGAACGAGAGAAAGGTACAGGAGCTGACTGAGCAGAACGAGCGTTTGAAAGCAGAGATTGAAAGGCTGGGAGAAGAGGTACAGAGGACACGTAGAGCCCTGATAGAGAGATTAGTCAACACCAGGAAATGAGGAAGAAATGAAAGACAGGATGGAAGACAGTAAAGATAACAGGTCCTACAGAATCGGAATAAGCAGTGGTGGGAAATATGTAATATGGTGGTCATGAAATGCCTCTTAGATAGTAAAAATTGAAACCAAAGATGTTTTATAAGCAAGATGACTTTTGGAAAAGGACATTTTTGGAGAGCTTAAGATGGCAAGAGGAAGGAAAGTGATGAAAGACAAGGACAGGCACAGAGAGAAAGGGCTGCAACAGCATTGCGGCAAATAAAAAGACACAGCATGTACAAGGAAAAGGAAGAACAGACAGCAAAGATTGCAAATGACTGTTTTGTGATGAATGGTTGTCATTGTAAAGAATGCTTAACTTCAATTCCCACCAAATAGGATGGCAGATACAAGTTCTGAGCATTTGATGTTTTGTATGTTGGACAGAAAGGAAGTTAATTCAGAGTGCATTTCATTGTTATCCGTTCCCACCATTCTGCAATAATTGTAACTCCTACGTTAAGGGCTGCAATCCGGCTAGCAGAGATTATTTGCCCAAATTTGTGGAGAGTTTAGGAGCTCAGGAAGTGTTTGAAAGTGCCCAGTGCAGTGTGAGTATGAGAGAATGAGTTTTTTGAGAAAGAATTCATATCCTTTCTTACTTTTTTATAACCCCCAAGGCTTTTGTGTGTATGTGTATTTAGATGAAGTAAGTAGGACCCGGCTATACTTTCTAAGCTGACCTTTTCTATTAATATGGGGATTTGTGATAGAATTACCACAACTTGTTCTATCCTGATTTACTATTTTTATATACCACTGTAAGATATATACACAATTGTACTGTAATGGCTTGTACTGTAAATGCCAACATATCCATGTTATTTTCTCATTGTAGTCTAAGAGATTGTTAACCGTAGAGTAATATGCATGGCTTTTGTCACTGATGGCATCGAATAATTGTATTTTACCACATCATTTATTTTATCCTTCATTGTAATACCACATTTGCAATAAAAGAAAAAAAATGTGCAACATTTTGTGTCATGAAACGTTTATTGGTTTTCCTTTTAATTCCCTGTGTATGAATGATTTATATATAATTTGATTTGTAGAAAATACCGTTAACCAGAGGTAACTGACAAAGTCGAGGGAAAGAGTACAGATATTTTGATTTTTAGCTGAACTTAATTCTCAGAATTCAAAAAGGGTATTTGTAAAAAAGACGAAAAACAATTTTCCAGAGGATCTACAAAAGAAAAAAAATCTTTAAATGCGAAACACACCTTCCAATGCTAATATTATATGCTGACTCTATCACAGGCAGAGTATAAAATCAGTTTCTTTTGGTGTGGGGATTTGGAAAAATCCCTCCATTCTGTAGCTGTATTCATTTGACTCTCTCTTTGTGTGTTTTCGTTTCCCCGTCGGCCTATCCAGCATTTCATTAGTCCTCAGTGCCAATACCACATTGTCTTAGATCCTGTCACGGCTTTGCCTTAAGCTAATACCCTCATCTCTTTTGGTGTACATCTTGTTCCCATTCTCCACTATCATACCTCAAACCATTCTTCTCTTTCCTTTCTCTGACTAACCTCCAACATTTTGCTTTCACTTTCTTCCTGTCTCACTTCTTCTTGCCCTTCTGAGGTTCAGGCACAGGGTTCTTTCCCTCAGCCAGAGACAGCTGATTCTTCAGGTCCAGCAGTATGGCCACCTCTGCTGTGATCACGGCCTTCTCTGCCTTCTGGGCTTTGAGCGCTCGCACCTTTTCCCCCTGTGACAGACAAAATGAAGCTTTAGATCGATTTTTCACACCGATATTTATCTTTGATTAAACACTTGAGCCTACATGGACAGTTTTCTCGTTAAAAATTAGGCATTAGACTAAGATGGCCATTTGTAAGTTTAGAATTGCACGCGTCCGGGTTTGAAAATACTGAGAATTTACAAGATGGAAAATGTAACCGGCACATCGTAATAACCTTACAGTGAGTGTGACGTAAAATTAAAACAATCTTATTTGCAAATAAAACAATTTTTATTACTTGATTACAAACTCAAGCTTTACCAGCAAATTTTTCAAACAAAAATACAAAATAAATGTAGCTTTAAAAATTAGCCACTTTTCATTTTAGCCGCCAGTAGTTTTCTGAGAGCGTGATTTGATTTTTGGAGAGATCGTTTTAATTCCTTAACGCAAGGTGATATCTGTTTCGTTATTTCTGTTATAAGACAAGTGTCTTGAAGACAAAAAGATGAACTTAAACGATCTCCTTGAAAAACAACATTATGGTCCAATAACGGATGACTGATTCCAAAATTTGGGTTTGAACTTGATAGCTTGACAGTGTGTCGAAACTCGCCAGCGATCTCACCTGCTCAGCCACAGCCTGTGTGAGCTGCTTGGCTTTTTCTGGGTCCACGCTGTTCGCCGTCACCACCTCTGCAGCAGCAGCAGGAGCTGGCACAGCGGCAGGCTGCGCGCTGGCAGCATTCTGAGCTGTCTTCTGAGGGAGGAAACGGACAGACGACGATGTTTGAATTTGAGAGGTTTTGATGGTTATTATTTCCAGAGATTACTTACTTCATTTCAGACAATAACACTCGTCATTCAAAATGTCGATGGGATTTTATGAGTCAGGAAGTGTGAATGGACACAGAATCACACTGGACACACGGGGATGAGTAAAGATTAAAATGGTTAGATGAGGCGCTAGTGTTAGTGAAGGCGTGCACTAATCAACACTGACACAACAGTGTGACTCTTCACACATAAATACCGCTCAATACCTTTTTTTTAGGTGGTTTATCTTCAGGCTAGAGGCAGGCGGTTGAGGAGAAGGTTGAGAAAGGGATTATTTTATCTATATAATGGATGCTTAATACATAATTTACACATTTATGGTGTGTTTGCTCTGCATCATGTTTTGAAAAGACGTACGTCGTAAGTACAAATTCTTAAACTGTGTTGGCAGACTGACAGAGGCCCGTGAACGGCTTTAATCCTATTCATAAATAGTCAGCCTGTATTATCACAATATCTGGCTGAACTCATGCACAGACCATTAGGAAATGTGAACATCAAATACCTGCTGTCCACCAAATCTCTTCCTCAAAGCCTCAATCTGGTCCATCTCCAGTTTCTGGAACAGCGGGCTGACCTGGGAGTATAACGGATTGACAGGGAACAAAAGGTAGAATTCAGAAAAATATATGTACAAATGTTTAAAAAGTTTGCAACTGTGGATTCTGCCAGAGGCCAATGTAACTGGAATATTTAACCTGGAGGCTCTGTACTCATCTTTGAACAAAGAGGATTATGCAAGTAAGTGGATAACTACGTATGAGAAATTTGCTTTGTTTCGATCGTGATTACTATTCTTGAACGCAGCATTACAGTTACAACATAGGACAATTTATCAGAGAATATGTGAGAACATGAGCGTCATGTACGGTGCATGAATGCGACATTGGAACAGTTCTGTCTACTGTTCTTTGCCCACAGTCACAGTCGACAGTCACTAATCGTAATAGTCTTGGAGATAGAATGCAGCGTTGGCAGGCTGCTGCACACACAGGTCACCACAATTAGGCCTAAAGGGACAAGTGGCCTGAGAGAAACTTGCTGTTCGAAAGGCTGAAGCCTCAAAACACCGTCTAGGCTATTATTCTTGAGTGTGTGTGTATGTGTGTATGCGTGTGTTCACACGACTACAATGTCCTCGAGAGCACTGAAATATTGACAGACTGTTGCATCCTCATTGTATCACCCAGAGTCAACATACAGAAGGATCCACAGGTTTGTGTGTCGGCCCTTTTAGGTCATACTCACAGTGCCAATGCGGTGGCCAGCACTCAGGGCACACACAAAGGTGCCAGTGCCTTGCAACATGGTATTGATGCAAGACTGAGGAGCGTTGAGTTGATCCCTGATGGTTTGGCTGACCGTTGGCATGTATGGAAACAGCATCACTGACAGCAGGCAGGCGATATTCACAGATACACCCGTCACCGTGCCTGCACGCTGCCTGGAAAGGACAAACAGAGATCAGCCAGTCAGACAGATCACAGATCTTAATGCTCTTGCTATTCTTATAATCAACAGAAATTCTCTCTTATTTTCTGCCACTCAAGGTGGCTGTACATACAAATATTTCTTTTGTAAGAACTGATTTTATGAAATCAAGCTGCGCAAAATCAAATGACCTTTTCCCATGCTCGGAGATACTTGACTACGAATTAACCTGTCTCTGTTTTCAAATATAAAATAAGAATTTACACAATTGAGTCACAGCTAACAAACTGTAACACAATTCTATCTACCTTTTTTTAAACATAAGCACAGATTGTGCTAAGCTCCTCAGGGTCATCTCACCTTTCTGTGTCTCCTTCCTTGATCTTCTTCCAGGGTTCGTTGACCTGAATGTACTGGTTGCCATGGCGAGAGATGTTGAGGATGTGTTTCAGAGCGTCACGGATTCTGGTGGAACATTTTAGAGAGGGCAGATCAGCGTTAATCTAAGTTCAACTTGTGCTACCATAACCAATTATGCAAAATGTTAAGATATATCACAAGATAATACAATAATCAATCTAGACATAGTAACGTAAAACTAAACAATACATAAACTTAAATTTCAGTCATTTTAAATCCCTGAATTAAATTATTAAAGACAATCAGAAAATTACTGCTTAAAGTAATTTCAAGTGAATTGATTTTCTTAATCCCAACATCAACCTTTTGACAGGTCTGTGGCTCGGATAGTCTTACTTGACTTTGTCCATGAGCTGGATGTACTGCTGCAGCTCCCAGCCCACCACGGCCAGGAGCTTCTTATCGTCCTGCTGTAGCTCCATCGCAGGCACACAGCCCTCAAAGAACTTAGTGACAAACATGCCAGCTCTGTTAGAGAGAGGGAGAAGGAGGTTTTAATGAGACGGAAAAAACAAAACAAATAGGGGTCAGGGAAAACGTGGGAACGAAGAGAGAAAGGCAGCGATAGAGGCGGTGAGAGAGAGAGCAAAACGGAAAAAGGGCACATTACTTGACTTGCTAATTGTTTATAAATTATAGATTTTGTTGCCAGATGTAATACAGCTCTGCGTGTGTAAACACACAACAGCATGCTGCATTGAGCCTCTTCGCAGCTTCTTCATCGCCTCTACATTGTAGCTCTGTCTGGAGTCTGTCATTTTTTAAATAAGTTTATGCAAATTTTAGGCGGATGTGCGTAGTGAGAATGTTTTTGTCATATCTGATGCAACAGAATGTTCTATATTTTACACATCTCTCAGCCTCTGACGAAGGTCTGCCGAACCAAAACGCTTTGACATGACTGTCCAATTTACAATGAACTGTAATTTTGATGTGTGAGCATGAACTCTGTCTGACCTGCATTCTTGATTTGTTTAGTCTATGATTAGTGATGCTGCCAAGCCCTGAGGTTTTTTTCTCATCTAGGGAAATTAAAGAACAATATTCTCACTGTGACAATAACTGAATCATCCCAATCAAAAAAGTAATATCTGCTGCTGTAAATATTAAGTCAGGATTTACCCACTCCAGCCTGACAAGCTCATTATTGGTGAAATTCTCAACAGCCAACGTTTAAGCAGAACAGCAATTAGCTGGAACACTGTGGCCAAAAATCGTTTCTGAATTTGAAAAAGCGACACAAGATGGACACATTGTCGCTAATGATGAAGTGATTTAGCAACTGGATCCAGGCAAGGACAGAACTTCTTTTCTGCAGCAGAATACTTTCTACCTCCAACACCTTAGGCTGGATGCAATCTGCAAGATATTTTTGAACCAATTAGGCATTAACATTGCTGCCCGAGACCAATTTTGAAGATCAAGGTACTTAAAAAAAAACTGCTGTGAAAAATCTTTGATGTGGGATTTAACCATGATCTTTTAAAATCATTCGAGGCGATGTAATTGGGGCTAAATTACGCCATCCCAAACAAATTCAGAAAACTAGGGTGAGCCTCTTGTAATAGTTACTGCTCTGAGAGACTTTTTTTTTAAATGAGTACAACAATCTGAAAACTTTGTGGTTAATTAGACGGGATGATAGTTTTGCTGCATATTTACTTTTGAGTGTAACTTATTATGAACAAAATGTGAGCAAACTGAGGAGGAATGCCCCTTTTTTGGTTCACATGCTAACCACATGTGGAGAGCAGGAATTCAGTTGAAAACATGCGACTGTTACCCACCTGTTGATGAAGTTGCCCAAGTTGTTGAGCAGCTCAGAGTTGTTTTTCATTGCCATGTCAGCCCAGGAAAAGGCTGAGTCCTGTCCCTCTGGACGCACATACAGGAGGTAGAACCGCCACACATCAGATGGGATGCCTGTGTCCTGGGCCATGTCTCCAAACACGCCCACGCCTCGGCTCTTGGAGAACTTAGTGTCCTCGTAATTCAGATACTCTGTGGGGACATAGCAGCAAAAGTTTTCGCAACTAAACCTTAATTAACTGTGTAAATGTGATCAATCATGAGGTCCATGTAGCATAACTGCCAAACAGTGCGAAAATGTCATTACAGGATTTTCAACACACGTCTGTTTTGATCTCTATATAGTTTAATACTATAACAGAAATAACCAACTTGTGAAATCAGTTAAACTTACCAGTGGCAACAAGGTGGTTGACCAGAGTGTAGTTGTCCTGAGCTCCCAGTAGGGAGCAGGGAAACACCACACTGTGGAATGGCACATTGTCTTTGGCCATGAAGTTGTACAGCTCCACCTGGTGGCAGAGACACAACACAGCATTGTGAGGATGACATCATATTAGATCACCATGAGATCATCCAGTTCAAAGAGGGCTTATCAGCTCTCCCCAACCCCCATCTCTCTCACTCACTGAGCAAATACAGGACATCACTCTCTCTCTCTCTCACACACACCCACACCCACACATTCCCACACATTCCCACACACACACACCAGGAGCTCAATCCTGGGGAGATGAGTCAGTGACAGCGAAGTAAATATGTTTGCTTTTTTACCAATAGGGTTTAAAAGTCTTTTTTTTAAAGTACTTACAGGTAAATAAAGTCCACATGTAAATGAACTTCCAAAACAATACTTGTTATTGAATGTGGGAAGCTGTGTGATGTAAAAGCGTAAAGTATCTTCTAATGTGTGCGCACAGAAAGGTCAAAAAGCCCCCGTTTTTTATCAAAGCTGATGACAACATTACAAAGAACCCATAAAAAACTTATGGTAGACCCATTACACTGAGACTTTAAACTCAAGTGGAGGTCTCTCTTAAAGTGGAGCTATAATGGTATCCCCACATTCTACGGTGTGTTTTGTCTTGTTGTTTCTGCGTTCTGCCTTGTTGTATTTCAGCCGGCAGTAGAGGCAGTAACAGAGCCGAACGGTCGTCTGTGTAAAAGGTTTGACTGGCAGGAGGGGACGATAGGGGCGTGAAGTTCGTATGACATGTTGTGTGTGCGACCCACTACTGTAAGATTCAAAAAGCAGCTGGCAGCTAACTCAAAAAAGAAGTTAGCTGCTATCCTGTGGCAAACAAAAATGTCTTTTAGACACCTTTTGCTTGCAGAATGCCCTCATGCGTTCTAAATATCACCCACTGTGGCAGCATTATGTCGGCGATGTTTGGCTCAGTGGAAAAATGCACGCCGGTGTAATGATGGGTCGTCTTTACGAAACGATTGCTGAATCTCTGTGTGAAAACGGCAGAAGTCTACATCTGTTTCACATTAGGGTTATATGGGGCTAGGAATTACACTGTGTTCTAATGGAGGGTGCACTAGATCAGATGGGGCAATAAAAAAAAGCAATCAGAACCATTTTGTGCTGTAAGAAGGACAAAAATCTGTGCCAAGCTTGTGCATCAGTGGTCTGCTTGGCTCATAAACTCTAACAACATGTATGTCTGGGTGGGCTACCTGATGAGGATTCTTCCACCACTTTTCCCACTTGTCGGTGTAGTTGGCAGTAATGGACAGATAACCAATGGGAGCATCAAACCACACGTAGAACACCTGCAGAGATAGCAAGTCATGAGGGACAAAGAATGCCTTTTCTTCATTTCTTTATGTTGAAGAAATGACCAGTATATGAACAATGATTACAATAACAGAGGTGTTTCAACATGTTTAGACATGCCAGTCCTCAAAGTG
>JAPZDX010000012.1:10641596-10655926 GCA_029783625.1 Naso annulatus | reverse complement strand
AGGGGACTGGGCATGGTGGAAGAAAGGCGTCCGGGAAGGTCCACCATGAGATCTCCAGCACCCTCCCCAGCCCCCACGAGCTCGCTTTCACCTGCGGGCGAGAGAGCATCATGTGTCCTACAGTGTAACTATACCCTGTTTCAACGTTAATGGCAGTAAGTAAGGTTTAAAAATGCAGTCTGAGATCTAATAAAGTATACACATGGTCGAATTTTAACAACAACATTTGAAGACAATAGGGGTGATCCCTGCTAATTGTGAGAAGTCCAAAATAGACTGCTGCTGTCCTTTCAGTTCACATTTTTGCACAGAAACCAAACCAAAATTGGTTAGCAACAAAAAAAAGTGAAAGGATCCAGGCAACAAAACAACAAAATATAAGTCAAACCTGCTGCTGTAAAGACTGAAGAAGTTTATTGTGGTACTTCATCGAATCATGAACAGAGACCAAACCACAGTAACAGCTGTAAATTCAGCTGTAATTTGTTGCTTTCTCTGATCCGTAGTAATCTTGGGAACACTGACTGAATGAAAACAGGTCAAACAAATACAGGACATGTAGCTGGTGTTGAAGAAACTTAGGAACAGATTAATTTTGACAAAATGTATAACCTTTTTTGCGTCAGGTGGACTCAAGTCATTCTAGTAACATTAATTGTGTAAAAACTGATTAAAATAAAAAGAGATCCCAACAGACAACTGAGACCAGCTGTGGCTGCAGAGGCTGTATTTGATCTACGTACGTCTGTACTTGACCTTAATAATCCTCCTAGAGCAGCAATCAAGTTAGCATTGTCGTGACGTCAGAGCCTCCCTGTATTACATCAGAGGGGATTACACAAGGCGCTGATGCTGAGAGAAACACTGAAGGTTATCCGTCTCCTGGCTGAGGGAAGCTCCCACAGCCAGTTGCCCCCAAAAGAGTTTAGCCTGCACTGAGTCATGCGTGCACCAGTTACTTTCAAGTTTGGGCAGCTGTGATCTCAGTGGAAATGACAGTGCCTTTTTTTTCTATGTGTCTACTTTCGCCTTCTCCCTGTCTGGCTCTCTCTCTCCCCCTCTCGCTCTCTCTCTGAGGACATTTTCCATTTGAGCCTTTAATACCAGTAAGCAGGATTATTGCAGACACATTCGGGTCATAACTTCCCATGTTTCATGCAGAAAACACACTTTCACCACACAATATTTTTTGTCTGCCACACTGATGATGAATTTGAATTAAATTGAAACTTTGTCCTCTAGGGGGCGAAGCGCCTTTTGAATCTGTAGAGAAAGGACTAACAACTATTAAAAGGCTGTTTTTCAGACATTTTTACCATAATTTGTTAGTACCATGGCTTTCACAGTGGAGACCCTGGCTGCCGTGAGGTGTGAGGGGTGGCCATCAGCAAACTGGTGTAAGTTTAGGTGAAATACAAAAAATATAATAATAATAATAATAATAATAATAAAAGTCGTCACATTTTTTCTAAAGGTGTTGCGTGACATTGATGTCTGGGCTTGAATGATGCTTAAGCACTAGTTTATACAACTGAAACACAACAGCATGCAGACAAATTGACACACATCACACCTGCAACATTTCCTCCTCTATCTTCAGAGAGAAAGACAAACCAAACAAAAAAAAAACATGGGGACTGAAAACACAAAGTTCTCACGTCCGTCATCAGTCACACATTTTCTACAACTGTTTCTCACAAGTTCTTCTTTTTCCAAGCATGAACAACCAAAACATTAAAACTAAGATTTTGCACCATTTGTTTAAACGTAATATTACAGTACGGTTTATAAATTATTACTCTGACCAGTTCTCATAACTCTTTTCTGTGACAAAAGCTTCTCTGTCTTCTTCATGTATTTTGTGGTTAAGTAACAATGAGCAAGCAACCGACTGTGGACAACCACTTAATCGACGCTCTGATGAGAATGAGAACATTTAGCCTGAAGAGGAAGTGTCTTTAAAAAAGAGGACTGTACTGAAGATAAACAGGGTCAGCTACTCCAGGAGAGAAACTAATCTCACACACACACACCATGCAGGTCTCACTGAATGGCCTTGAAACTTTCTTCCAGTACAAAAAGTATATTTTAATGATAAAAGATTGTGCAACAAATGTTTTATTTGCTTTTCTCTATATGGGAGATTATTGTGGCATCCCCTGGGTTCAATGCACAATCAGAAATTTGAAACGAACTCCCCAAAATCTGAAATCCTTTTGCTCCTTTAGTTACAATCAAAAGGACTGATCCAAACTGATTATCTTTAATAAAGACATAAAGGCATTAAAAAAAAAAAAAAAATTGTACATTTTTCAAACAGCCATGGACCTGTTTGAGCTGTCGAGTGTCACTTTAAGTTTAACCATTAAGGCAAATAGTAAGAAACAGGAGGAGAGGGAGCCTCAGGTGAGACTCAGTGCTGCCCCCTGAAGTCAATTGTAATGATAGAGCTTTTGACATGTGCCTCATACATACACACACACACATGCACACACACACATCACATTCCCTCAGTCATTACAGCAGCTAAGATTTATGCAATCTGAATCAACCAGCTAGCCGGTCAATCAGTTAATGAATTATGCCTTGGTTTATGGCATGGATGATCTTGCACATCTTTTCAATTGGTATTCATTGGATTTGAAGATGTCTTCTCTTGTAGCTGCTGTTTTAGTCCTCTCAATTGAGAAGAGTGCACACATGTACTAGAGGCTATGTCTTAATCCAAAGTCTGATGGATTGTTCTATAGTAAAAGTTGTTGATTTATTTAGTTACCTTTGTGATTTCTTTGTACACTGAGATGACTTTTTTTAATGATGACTTTTGTGCTGTTACATGATATTTGTTATCTGTCCTTATCCTGAGCTCACACACATTCCTTTCAACACAATTTAATGTTTGTTTTGGTCTTTTCATGGGATTTGAAGAACAATATAGGACAGTATATCATGTCCATTTCTTCCTTTTGCCTCCCCATCTCTACTTTCTCTCGCTCTCTCTGTCTTTCTCTGTCTCCCTCTTTCTCTTTTCTCCCTTTGCTCCGTCTGACCACCAGGTCCCACCAGAATCCTATTTGTCCCAACTGTCTTGGCAGGACTCCCCTCTTTACACTGAAATGCAGCAAGAAAAACATGTGTCACCGTGGGAGCCTCCTATCCCAGCCCCAGGTCAGCAGCCTCTTCAGATCATGGACCTGTGGGAGCAGTACTCCGATCTGTCCTCAGGGAGAAGCTACTATGTCAACAGCGTCACCAAGGAGAGGTCGTGGAAACCCCCTCGCCGGGCCCGAGGACGCAACACTAACAAGGTCGAGCACCCAACACTGCGACTGTTTCACTGAAGTTGCTTTAAATTTGGAAAGCCGGCAATGCCTGAGCCGCATGAAAGCTTCGTTTCTCAAAGGAGAGGAGAAGAGAAGGTCAGGGTGTGGAGTAAAAGAGTCTGCTCACGTATATGCTCACATAGTTTGACTGTATCAGCACTAAAAGGGATCTTTTCAGCCAAAGAAGTTCATAAGAAGTACAGGAGAGCACACTGGCTCGCATATTTTCTTTTTATGTTGACATGAGGTGATGCAGAGAGTGTTGCACGCACAGAAGTGATGGACGGACAGGTTTCCACAGCTCAGTGCTCATGTGGGGAGACTCATACAGTTTTACAGCTTTTTGTTCACAGTTTAAGTGGTGGCTACTCAATATTCTCTCTTAAGCATAGTGTCACTTTAAACTTAAAACTAAGAGTTTCTGAATATTGCACAGTTAATAGGCAAGGTTCATTGATTTGGGCGAACAGCATAAAATGAGTAGTTATTTTTGAGAAAAAAAGGCTGATTCATCTGATGAGAAGATTGATACCAAATTCACATCAGTCCGGGAAACGCTTAGTGCAGCGTGAAGACAGGAAATAGCAGGAAACAGCAAGTCAAAGGTGACAAACCTGCCTACAGCACTAAAGCTATTTATGCCACCTAACATGTTCTGTCTCATGTAAAAAAAGAAAAAAAAAGAAAAAAAAGAAAAAAAAAGAAGTGCAAACTTAGGCTCTCAGCAGTTGCCAGGTAACCAGCAAAGACTCAAGAAAGTTTCTGCTCTCTGCCAAGAAGTAGTCAGGTACATAAAAACGCTGTAAAACAGTGTTGGGAGGTACTGGCAGGTGGATTTTGTTACCTTGAAGAGAGAACCAAGCCAGTTCTTTGGCCCTGTTTTCAGTCTCTGTGCTAAGCTAAGCTGACTAGCTGCTAACAGAAGCTCCATACCAGTGGACAGATGAAAGAGCAAGACAACACGTAAGCTTGAAGTTTTTAATCATTCTATGAAAGGTGAAAACAATTCCAAAAAATGGAATTTAATGACATCTGATGTTGGTGTTGTTGTCTTAACGGTAAGTGCTTTGCTGTCGACTAGAACATTTGCGAGATCGGCGTCTCTCTGTAGTGCTAACTTGTCACATCCTCTGCATCTGGAAATGCCACATCAATTTTTACCCTTGTTTGGGTCGTTTGGTTCACTCATCTGTTTGCTCTTTACAGGGACAGAACATGCAGCAATCAGCATTTAATCAAACAGGAACAATAGTAAACAATAAAGTAGCTAGCTGGTTAACTGATATCCTCACTGTCTGACACAACTCCTGGTGTTTCTTCGGTTTCCCCTGAAAGTTATAGCAACTACAGAAAGTGCCAGGGGACCAAATAAAACACACCTATACTTTTAAAGGCATTATGGTGCGACAATGTTCAGCATTGTTTGTTTAAAACTTGGAAAGCATGTGAGTATTGCAGTATTGAGTATTGTATTGATATCAACAGCTTTAATTCTCGAGCTCTGAGAGTAACTGAACAGAAATTTGAAAAATAACAAAAAATTACAACTTAGTTTATTTTAACACTTTATTACAGTCTGCCTTTGTTCAATGTTGGTTGATCCTCTTAAACGTGTACTGCAACATGGTACATCTAAGCAGGGGCAGAAAGAGTACAAAAAAAATCTACTTAAGTATAAGTACTGTTACCTTAAAAGAATCTTATGTACGTAGAAGTAAAATTATTGGTGTAAAAATGTATTCAAGTAAAAGGTAGCTCTTTTAAAATGTACTCTGAGTAAAAGTTAGTTAGTTACATTTTGGGGGGTTGCAGGGGTTTGTAATATCATCTCTCCATCTCCACCCATCTCCATCTCTGTGTGCCAGAGATGTGTGTTAGCTTTTCCTTTTCCTTTGAAATGGAATCTTTTTAAAATGTAATGAAGTACAGTTACTTCCAACAATATGTACTTAAGTAAAAGTGAAATTACTGATTTCAAATAATACTCAAAAAGCTACTCAGTTACAGTAACTCGAGTAAATATAAATTGTTCCTTTCCACCCCTGCTTCTGAGGCTAGAGTTAATAGCTTTAATGTATCTAAGACTTTTCCTCTTTCACAATCTATATACATTTTTCGGTTTCTCTTGCAGGGCATCTCAGTTGAATCTCAGACGTTATCAAGGGAAACCATGCATCTGTCGCTTCCACTTCCTGAAGCTAACAATGGAACAACTCACAGGGTAAGGTCACTTCTAATATTTAATCAAAATCAGCTTCCCTGATGACATCAAAGATATATTATGAATTACTGTATTAGAGGTTTGTATTCTTGACTATAAAAATAGTTCAACGTGCGTTATGGTGACATGTGACTTAGCTGAATAACTCGCTCTGCTACTGGTGTTGTGTTCTCCACCCCCACCTGTAACTACCCACAGAGAGTAACAAGAACCCAAGGAAAGCATCCTCCTGCACTGTTTCCTTGTTCCTTCTTGTGTGCTTTATCACCACGCTGCCAATCATTTTGAATCATGTGCGTTGTACGGCTGCACCGAATGTTTTGTTTCACATCCAAAGCTTATATTGGGGTTTTCTAGTGAAGTGTTGAATGTCACCCTAAAATTCTTTTTACAAATTCTGTTGATCAGCTTTATGTAATAAACGTAACTTGACAGTTTCATCAACATAACTGCATGTAGGCAGCGGGCTAATCCAATGAAACTGCAGAACAATTTTGAAATTATTCAAATAATTTTTCCCTGAGTGAAAAGCCTAGAAGTCAATAAATTAGGACTTAGGCGAAATGTTTTGTAAAATAAAAACAGGCTGTGAATTTTGAAAATGATAACATCTGTACTCATCAACAATTTATGACTGCTGGACTTTATAAGACTCTGGAGTTTTTGGAAACTGCACCACATGAGTAGAAAACAATCTGATGAAGCCACCAGTGAAGTAAACAGTGTGGACTATTCATTCATTTGCTAATTTATATGTTCATGTGTTATTAAATCTACCCACACATTGTCTTTCTACTGAAGCTTGTACTCAATGATTCTTGTCACAAAGGAGTTTGTTCTGATGGGGCGGTGAGAGATATGTTCATTACACTGTTTGCCAAGTCAGTAATTAGTCTCAGTGGTTGTTTCAGTTTTTTATAATCATTTGTTTGGTTCCTCAGAACTGTAACTTATTGCTCTGCTCCATAATGTGAATAATTGTTTCGAGCATTAAATAATCATTCTTCAGTGACACTGTTCAAGTGCAAACAGCTGTGCTTTGGCATCTGTAAACAGAGACAGACATACCAACCGCAGTGAGACAGTGTCTTTACATATGAATCCATCATCAGCATCTGAGTGCACACAGTGTCCAGACCACGACTGTGTTCCAGATTAAAGCAGCAGGGGCCAAATTAAAAAGGGGATTACATCTTTCCAGTCGCCCCGTGGTTTGCTGACTGACTGGCTTGCTGCTCTGTTTATTTATTTAAATAACCGCCCCCTGACACACACTTCCTCTCAAATGGTGTTTCTGTTGGGCTAATCCCTTAGAGGAATAACAAGGTAATGCCTCTTGATCTGATGCAGATGAGCAGAAGCCATTAGAGCCACACAGAGGGAGACAGAGGCCTCTTTTTCAGTCCAAAATGTTACAAAACGTTCCTATATTTAAACCAGTCGCCTCCCTGACCTCGCTGATGCCGTCACAGTCACACTTCCACTGTTCCATTAATTTCACCTTTTTTGTGTTTTATACGCTTGAAAAGAGGAAGAATGTTGTTTTTTAAAGACACTTCATGCAACAGCATGACTGCAGCTGACCCTTCCACCGAATCGATGACGACATCTGCGCGTTGAATCGACGCGAGCTGCGTGATCCAGATTGTTAGAAATGAGCATTTTGCATCTCAAAGTTTGGTTGCCTCAATGTTGCGTCAGTGTTTCAAATTTATGTTGCTCATCAAAAAAATACCCACATGATCAAAGGCGTGATTCCCCCGTCAATCAGCGTGAGATGCGTTCTGTTGACCTACATGTGTCACTTTTTATTCTGTGTTACATGTGAAACCAAACAGATCTTCACCAGTGATAAATGCATAACGCTTACTGCATGACATGGGTTACGAGCCAGGTGTTAAAACCAGTACGACCCATATAACTGGTTTGCACACAACATTTTGTAGTCTAGATTTTTGCCGATGCCAAGTTGACTGCTTCCTGTCGTTTGTGAGCTCATGCATGCACATTTTATCAGCTTCTATGCGTAAGTACAAGTTGAGATGAAAGACCATTACATGTACCTGTGTTTGCATTTTGTACTTGAATTCTATTTTTAAAAAGGGTGATTTTATACTTTCTACTCCCAATCATATTATAATCCAATAACCATAGAGTTTTTTTTACAGTTTCAGACGTTTATAGACAAAACAACCAATCAGTAGATTGAGGAAATAATCTGCAGATTCATCAATGGTAAAAATAATTTTTATTTGTAGCCCCATTTTACATATGTTCTAAATGACTCTGTTTTCAGATTTAGATATAAAAGGGTTGTCCAACTTTTCTTGGTTTGACTCACACCTACAGCCGCTTTATTGATCAGTTAAGGTCCAAATCTGTCCTTTTAAATAAAATTAAGTAATTTACTTAAAACCATAATAATACAAAAGTGATCCTGGAGCTGTTGATTTTTAGGTTTGGTCTGTTGTTTGCATTTGTACATTGGGTACTTGGAAGCTAAATGTCTAATTTAACTTGGTTGCTCGCTACCTTACACCTTCCTAACAGCTGTGGGCATTTTTTAAGGTCTGGAAACTGACTCAACGTGGATGTTTTTTGGAGTCATAGCTGTTTGTCTGCTGGTAACTCTTACAATAAATGTACAAAACATGAACCTACCCTTCCTTTCTGATCCTATTTGTATGAATTTACTTCCCCCATAAATACAAATAGGTAAATTTCTTTCATCAAATCATAATGTCTATTTCAGTGGTTTCAATGGCAAGCTCAGCACCTGGCATAAAGTGAATTGCTCTTTACACACTATGGCATCAGTTAGAAAAAAATCCAAAAACAACAATCTCACAGCATAAAAGGAACTATTATTCGTTATGAGTTATTTTAAATGTGTACTGTGAACATTTTGGCATCCCCGCTGTGTCTCCCTGCAAACTCACAAACAGAAACCTGTTGGACGGTGGTTAATGTGACAATGTTAGCAAAGCTCTGGTGTGTGATTATTCTGGGCTGCTTGACATGACTGTTGATTGCAGTGACAGATAAGGCCAGCTTCCCTCCTGAATGAGGAAGTAGATGCAGGCTGAGACAGGAGGGAGAAATGAATGTGTTTTTAACATTTTGACTCTCAGACATGACATGAAACGACAGACAGCCGGGGGCTTTAACGTGACAGGAAAAGCACTCTCCGAAACGACAGTTGTCCTGGATTGTTTAGCTCGGTGATCGGTGATAATGAGCACCTATGCTGTAAGTTTATTTTCATTTCTTACACAGCATTATTTGTGTTTTTAGGGTTAAGGTAACCTTTGCATGTATTATTGGTGTGTATTTCCTCCTGGCAGCACATGTAAAAAGTCCTGCCTATTATAAGTGAAGAAGTTTCACTTGATAATATAACCCACTCACTCAGCTTTTTATAGGGTAAAGAGGTGGTGCTTACTTTGCCTCAACAGGCTGATATGACTGTTAGTGTGGATGTTTGTGATTCAGTTCAGTAACTCAAAATCAGTATGCTTGAGTCAAACAAGTACTATGTGGCGTCTGTTTCAGTCTTTCTGAGCAACGGCAGCAACGTACTTTCATTGCCTTTGGTTGATTATGGACGCGAGTGTGTGTGTGTGTGTGTGTGTACCCTTTATGCTGTTGTGGTGAATCAAAGAGCAGTTTTGGCCAGCAGGATGTAAGCGGGGCAGAGGAGTAGTTTTGCAGATGGCGTGAGCTTTAACCAAGGCCTTGAGGCTTATCGTATGTGAACACATCTGCCGGCATCCAGTTTTCACATGCTGGTGTAAATTTCACAAAAAATTGCTGCCAGTTTGGATAAAATTATTTGTGACAAATCTTTTTTTTTTTTTTTTAACAAAAACCTGACAGAAAGCCTGAAAGTGAAACTGTCCTTGATCTATTTTTTTGTAGGCCAGTTATACAGAAAATGGAGTAGATTTGTAATGAAATATAGATAGCAACTGTTCATCAGGGTTTCCTGTCTCTTTGTCCTCTCTCTGTCTTCCTCTTTAGCTGTCTCCTGATTTCCTCTTTGGGAGCCACCCAAGGAATACTGACGCTGGCTGGCAGATGAAACAGGTGAAACTTTACCTGCCGCACTCTTTCATCTCCAAAGGGCATCTAGTGCATTTTACCTTGACTTTCACCTTGTAAAAAACACCCAAGAGTAAAGTAGAAAATAAGCACCTTTTACCAGTTTCACACTTTCTCGCTACACAACAAGATGCATTTGCACAACAAAACAGGACGTCACACTGTGCTCTCGCAGTAGTCTGCCACCTTTACTTTTATCTTATTTGTTTATTGGGCCATTTAAAACATGGACAGTGCAAAATAACTATATTGCATCAGGTATAGCACAATGCTGATTTCCATCAGGCATCTCTGGGCGTAAATGTAACGTGCATATGTAACAATATAAATATGATCATTTCCACATAACATTTGTAAATACACCTGTTGGACAGATTGGTGTGTGTACATTAAGAGAGGCATGATCAGACTTCAATGCTTAAAGTTGGGGTAGGCAATGTCTGGAAATCAAGCTGGCTGTAGCATGAGACTCCTAAGGAAGCAACTCAGCTGCACCCTCGTGTTTTATTTTTTTGTTCTCTCTTTTAAGGCGAGTTTACACCAAAGATTCACTACGAGACAAAACTGTTGCAGGGAAAGTTGCAGCGGTGTAAACTGGTCAGTCTCAGCTTGACTCAACCCAGCTGACGGTGTTGCCTGCAACTCAGCTTGTTAAGTCGTCAGAGGCCAGTTTTTAAATCATAAAGCACTTGCATAAAGCAAACAGCCAGTCAGCTCGTAGCAACGTCACCTGTTGCTGAGAAGCACAGCATAGAGTAGCCGATGGGAACATGTGCTCTCTGAAAAGACCTGTGATTGGCTGAAAAGACCCCGATGTGGTCTTCATTTTCTAAAGCCCGAATAATGAGCCAAGGAGAGGTACAAAAATCTAGTGTTCTTTCAGACCACCTGAATAACAATATGCTGAAAGGTTATTATGGAATTTTTGCCCGATGACACCAAAAATAAACTGCCTACCTTACCTTCAAATGCCTCCTTAAAGACCTTATGTTTGCACATCAGCCACTGGCAAAAATACTTGAATGTCTGAACGTAAATGTGCGTAAAGAACTTGAACTGCCTATTCTTCTCTTCAAAGCGTTTAGCTGACAACTCTTTCCTTGTTATTTGTGCTCACTTGCTTGACTAGGAGGGTAATCCTAAGTGTTTTATCAGCGCTTAAAGGGCTTTTGATGGAGGGTATTTTCCTCATGAAAATCAATGAACTCGAGTCGTTAGATTTGCAAAAACTGCATCTCCACTGTATTACTGTAGAATACATTAAAGTAACGCCAGCTATGCTCTTTAGATTCCCAGAGATCAGCATTTATGCATATTAAGGTGGTGAAATAGCAACTCATGGTGTAAAAAAGGCTGTTACCCAAGCACTACTTACTGCAACATGTTGCATCACGGTGGGGTGTGTGTGCACTTGGTTTAAAGCCCTTTTAAAGGCCTCCTCTTAGCAAAGGAGCAGATTTGGCTCTTAGTGCTAATCCTCCTTGCATGAAGAGATGGCAAACATTAGGAGGGATATTTAGACTGATTGTTGGAACTAGGTTACCGGGATTGGGAAAGGTACTTAATTATGGCTGATGCTGCATGAAAAGTTGAAGTTGTGTGAATTTTGTGCGTTTGTGCATGATCATGCACACTAGAATATGTTTGTGTGTGCGAGCATAGGTATTTTGCATGTAAAGTGTAGATGAACATAGATGCATCATTTTGTCTCTGACTCTCTGCCAGCTCCTCCTGCGAAGTGAAGCAAAACAAATTGAAGTCTTGAAGGAAACTGCTGTTTTTTCCACATTTGTCAGCTTGGAAAATGCTCAGGATATACACTTGTGCTTATGCTCAGTATTGTTTCTGATTGCCAGAATGCTTCAGTTCACACATGTAAATGAAGCTTTGCTGTAGTATAGTTATTCTTTTGGAAAGAAGAATTGTTTAAGGTACTTGCAGCTGAATTGAGATTATTTTGAAACAGTAGGTTTCATAAATTCTACCCCTTTACGATACTGTGTAAGAGAACTGAGAGCAGACACTGAAAAACCCCCCCACAAAACTGTTAAGGTGCTGATTCTGAGACTGGATGCTCAGCTGTTAGCCAAAGTAAACAAGGTGACATTTTAACCCACCTAAGACTTACTGAAAGCCTGTGTCCAGACTGTGGTATTTTTCTAATCTAAACTAATTAGATTAGTCATTAACAAATACATCAACTTTGGCAAAAGGAACCAGTGAGAATTAAAGTTCCTCTAGTGAGCAAAGGTCCAACCTGGAGTTAAAAATTGAAATGATGACAAATAACTAAGGCTCGACCGATATATCGGTTTACCAATATTATTGGGTGATATTGGCCTATCGCAGATATATCGGTATCAGTGTATGTGTTGTTCGATATGCGCTGCTATTAAAATTGTTTTTTAAGGTTGGAAAAAATGGTTAAACTGGTGATTTAAAATGGTGTAATTATGTTTTTTGTCTAGCAGATTGTGGTCTATTATTTAACCACTAATAAGTGAAGTGCACTGTAATATAGTTTGTTAAAATTTAAGATGTCCTGTCTCTATTACATTTCTTTGTTGAAAGTACTTGATAACCTTTACTGGATATCAGAATTTTCTTGCCCCCTTATTTCGGTCTTAGAATTGGCCCCGAGAATCCCACATTCGTCGGGCCCTACTGATAACTGTTGTGGCGGCAGTACTAGTTAGTAACTAGTAGTTACTGTTATACTACTGCTTATTATATTGTAAAGGTGAACACACAGTGTATGCTTCTGCATCACTGCACAGATTAAAAATCAACACCAAAGTATAGTCCGAATGAAAGTGTTAACATCATCCTTTTGCATGCTTGTCTCAATGAATGGTATTTTAACTGCAACTGCATGCTTGATATAGAAAAAAATGTCCTGACCTTTCTGTTTCTCCTTACTGTGGCCTGTTTTGTGACTTTTATTGTTAAGGATCAAATGCTCATTCCGTTGTTGCCATTGTTCAAGGTTGCTCTGGACAAGGGCATCAGCTTAAAACTAAAAAATATGGTCAACATAATGTAAAAAAAAAAAAAAAAAGGTAAAACAAAGCAACCGTACATCAGCTCTCACAGGCTTGAACAAGATCTGCAGACATATCAGTGCAATGAGAGGATACTGCATTTATTTTTCAGTTCCCACACAATGAATGAGTGATTTTTCCCTTTCCCTTGTTTGTCTGTTCCACCTTTCAACACTGACCCACACGTGTGACCCTGACCTTAAACACCTGTGAAGAGCATGCAGCGCGCCGCCTCCTCTGACACTCTGAGCACTGTCAGCAATGCCGACACCCGCCTCCATAACTCTGACCCCCAGCAGGAACTCAAGCAGCAGCTCAGCCACTCCAAGTCTATGGTCCTGCCTGAGAACGGCAAGGTATTCCCCTCCAGAGCACAGGCACGCAGCGTCATGAAGTGTGTGTACAGTATTCACAGATACACAGTGAGAAGAGGAAATAAGATAAGATAATTCAATATTCATCCGTGAGTGTTGGCGATATATACGATGCAGCAAGTACAGATGGATACACTTAGGAGAAAGTTGATTGAGCATAAAGTAAGAAAATAATAAAACTATGCAAGAGCAGATAGACACAGAACATAAAAATTACAGGCAACCGGCTCATATTGTGACCAGCTAGTGTTGCATTTGACCTAAATTTTTTTTGTCTCAACTAAGTGACGTAGAACTTTGTACATATACAAATACAGACAACTGAACCTAGCTGATGATGCCCACTTATTGTCTTTCAGCTGGTCCAGCAGTGCAGAGATTACCCCTGTCATGTGACCAACATCGTCGTGGAGCCTCCGTCTCCAGAGAGCTCTCCAGACAGCGATGGCTGCACACCGGTGAGAAGACACTGCTCTTTACTTTTGCATTTAATATTTAAAGTCCTCCTTTGTAAAAACATGTGTTTTTTTTCTCATGTTTATGTGCCCTAAATGTCAGACCTTCACCATGCTGACATGTCAGTGAAAAGTTTGTCACCAGAACAATTTCTTCACTAGTGTTGTAGTCAAGCCCACACTAACTGTGTCAAAGACTTGACTGAGACCAGAGTGTGCCGAGACCAAGACAAGACCAAGACTTTAAGAAGTCGAGACTGGGTCAAGACTAAGATCTTAAAAAATTTTTCCTCTGATTTCAAGGTGGCGATAATTTTCCCAGCCGTCTCAGTGAACACTGCCTTGCAGAACCTGCACTCTGCTGAGTGTTTTCTCTTGTATGCTGTTTTGTTTATGAATTCTCTGTGATTACGGTAGCCAAACTTAGACAAATCAAAAAATCAAAGTACAAATGACTTATTTTTTTGGCTGCATTTGAAAAAGCAAGTTTTACATCCAATCACAGACATTACATTAACAAATAAATCTCTTGTGGTCTTGACTGGTCTTGATTAAAAATCCAGAGTTTGCTATGTCCAAGACAGAGACAAGACCAAATCAAAATGTGTTTGATTCTGAGACGAGACAGAGACCTTCAAAAAGTGGTCTTTAGACCAGTCTCGAGTACCACAACACTAGTCCTCACATTCCTCTAACGAAGGGGACGGAGTCCATGCATTTCCCTAAAATCTTAAATTGACGGAGCCCCTAAAGGAACATGGGGGACAAAAAAAAAAAAAGACATTGACATTGCGTGTGCAGGTGCGCAGACCCAC
>JAPZDX010000012.1:10628342-10639372 GCA_029783625.1 Naso annulatus | reverse complement strand
GTGAGCATAAATTTAAAATAAAAAAAACAAACAAACAAAAAAACCCAATTTCATTTGGAGTGTTGATGTGAGCACATGTACAGTGAGGAAAATGTGATAACTGATAAAAAGTAGAACACAGAATCATATCTCTGCTTATTTGTGAGGGAAGTGAGAGTGGGAAGCATTTGTAACACTGTCACACTACAGTGACCCTCAGTGAGAAGGAGGAAGCAGCAAACCTTAATTTTCCAGGAAAATTTGACAGATCAAGTGGAAGTATGGGTGCTAGTTTTAAATTCAAGGAAAGTCCAGATGAGCTTAACACATGACTGATTTCGCTGAGACTGGTTGACGGACATGCTTTCTTGTAAATGTGTGTGTTGTAGCTGAGGACAGTGACAGGAAACGAGTTCCTGCTGCAGTCGGAGACAGACTCTCTGATCAAAGAGTGGTATAAGACCATCCAGAACGTCATCGACAGGCTGGTGAGACATGAAACACACAAGGGACGTTCATTGTTGTGCTTGCTGTGCACCACTTCTCTATTCGTGGTAACATGGTTTCCCTTTGGATCAAAATGGTGTCAGACCGTCATTATATAAGCCTTTACACACAGACTTTGTCCCACAATGTTAAACCTACGCGTTTTAATTTTGTTGTATATGGAACTTTTTAGCACCAATTACAGTACGATTCTTTTAAAGAGGTCCAGTGAGTGTTGTGTCTAGTTTAAACTGCGCAATGGAGGTACATGAGTGTATGACAGCATATGAATGTTGACTGAAAGACATAAAACTGTTATCACACTGAGAGATGAATCCAGGCCACCTGGATGAAAACCAGAAATCCTAACTGCTAGGCCATGTAAGGTCTGCACATTGTAAACACTGAACTTTATATTGTGACCGTTTAATTAAGATTGGGCTGAATGATTTGAAGCAGATTTCAAAGGAATTAGAGGAATTTTTACCGACAGTAAGTACCCGTTAGGTATTTCATGATGCAACGGAGACAGAAAAAGCTGCATTTAAACGAAGCAGAGCTCACCGGCAGGGTCAGTGAAAGAGTCTGTGTAAGTAGAAGCATGCTGATAAGGTCACACTAAAGCTTGTCGTTTGTTTCTTAATACTTTGTCTCATGTACCAACCATGTGCCATCGAGGCCAACAAGTGGAAGAAGCATGCTGCTGCTTGTTCTGCTTCCTTTCATTGTTGTCTCCTTGCTTTGGACAAGATTGAAATTATGGCTCATTAAAAGCAAATACCTTAAATGAAGATGGATGAGCAGTCTGCGAGTGACTGCATAAAACAATAAATAAGTATTGCATTGGC
The DNA here is from genome assembly GCA_029783625.1 of Naso annulatus. Taxonomy (NCBI): domain Eukaryota; kingdom Metazoa; phylum Chordata; class Actinopteri; order Acanthuriformes; family Acanthuridae; genus Naso; species Naso annulatus. The sequence continues at coordinate 10,638,059 of JAPZDX010000012.1, read as the reverse complement.
CGGGAATCGAACCCGGGCCTCCAGCGTGGCAGGCGAGAATTCTACCACTGAACAACCAATGCATAGAAAGTGGGCCGATTTTAAAGACTATATCGCCCCCAGGTGGTAGGGAGGGTTTTTGATGTTTGATGGGGGAAAGTAAATGTCTGTGGGTTCATTTTGTTAACACAATCAGCACTGTTCCACTCTCCTAGGACTGTGGAGCCCATTAGACAATTTCTTTCTCCTCTTTACTTGAAAATCCTCAAACACAAGCATTAGAAGTGAGCAAAGTCAAAATAAATAAAATAAAAATAATAATGAGAAAAAGAAGAAGAAGAATTGCTCATAAAATGTCAAATATCTGTCTTTGAATGTAGTTTATTCCTTCTTTTTTTTTTAAAGAAGTATACCGGGGTGCCAGCTGCAGTGGACCCAGGATCGATTCCACCTGTGGCCCTTTGTTGCATGTCATTCCCCCTCTCTCTCTCCTCTGTTTCCTGTCTACTCTTCAGCTGTCCTCTCCAAAGAAATAAAGGCCCCCCCGAAAATATATATATATCATATATCAAGTTGAGGTTTCATTTTAACAGAAAGGAAAGATAGCTGAGTTATATCTTAACTGTATACAGTTTGATAATGGCACACTCTCTGCAGTTGTCTGATGACTTAAAGTTAAAGTTAAATGACAAAAAGTTACAATCGGCCAGGAATCGAACCAAGAGTCTTGGTTAGTTCAGCGATTTATGTATGGTACAAATTTGTGTGTGGATCCACTCTTCCAGGATCGTGAGAACCCATTGGACAACGTCCTCCTGTACTCTCTGAGGCGAGCGGGCAGCGTGGAGATGCTGGACCACAGTGGAGATGAGGATGACAGGAGAACTTCACGTAAGCCATCACCACATAACACCTCTCAATGCTCCATCATGACCTTCTCCCGTCCACATAAAGCCGTCCCTGCCCTCCATCTCACTTTACTCATAGCTTCTCACTCCACCATCATCACTTATATTCTCTAAACTTCCACACAGGCTTCCTACATCCCTCCATCCTCTCCTCCATCCTCTCCTCCATCCAGCCCACTTATATTTTTAAGCGCCCCCCCTGGCAAATAATCCCCCCATCAGTCCTGTCTCACCTCCGCCGCCGCCCGGCCCTCCCGCTTTTCATCCTAACCACCATTCCCTCTCATCTGCTCTCCTGCCCCGCAGCCGAACGCCCCGCACTGACCTCCTCCTCCTCCTTGTCTTCCACTTCCTCCTTTCCTCACTCTGCAGTCCCTCGCTCATCGTCCAACCTGGAGAACACAGAGAGGAAGAGAGTGAAGACCCGGCTGAAGAAGCTGATCCTGAATATACCTCCTCTGCAGGCGCTGCAGGAGAAAGGTCTCATCAAAGGTGAGATTTCTTTTTGAAGTTTTACTCCTGTGTCCTTCGTTGAAAGTGTTTGCAAAGTTTGGCAAATAGAAAAAAAAAAATTTCATACTGCTTGTCTGTTGAGTAGAACACTGTCGTTGTATATCTTTCTCAAAGGATGACATAATCTTTTGTTTTTGTTGATTTTTTCCACATTCCAGAGACATTTCTTTAATATACAAATTAAAGGAAAAGCCAGAAAAAATAAGTGAATAAAGTTTCCATTCAGAGAACAAGGGATCACTGAAGAGTTTGAGTATAAAAGTCTTAATACCAGATCTCAACCCAGCTGAACACCTTTGATAGGATTTGGTTCAAATGTGTAACTGTAATTACATCCTCATCCACAAGGGGGCATACCATTGTTTTCTGCATGTCATTATTCTTAATAGATTTATAATGAAATGATGAATGCAGGTGTGCTTTCACAGCTGCATTTAAAGTATGACCTATTATGGATAAACTGACACTTTTACAAAACATTCATCACATATCTTATCAGAGATACACCATCGTACTATACAGCAGTGTAATGGCACCGTACCATGGAGTAAAGGTTTGCTGCAGTATGAATTTTTCACCCTATAGTATATACAGTACACGAGCTGCATTGCATCATCAAGGCTGAGTTTACATCTTCGCTGGGAACATGGAGGTTTTCTTCAATAGTAAACAGTGAATTTATCACTGGATTAAATTGAGCTTGTAGCTCTTACATCATCCTGGCACAGTTTTCTGAAAAAAAAACAACAACTTCTGAACCAACATAAAAAGCGTGTGTGTGTGTGTGACTGTCTGTCATTGGCCTTCAGATCAGGTGTTTGGCTGTTGTCTGGAGATGCTCTGTGAGAGAGAGAAGAGCACCGTCCCTCGCTTCGTCAGGCTTTGTACTGAGGCCGTGGAGAAGAGAGGTACACTGCAGCAAACACACAGTCAGCTCCTGCTAATGTGATTCCCAACTTAAAGCAAACACATGAGAAAACACGCCGTTTTGAGCATCAGTCACTCGATGGCAGCCCTGCTCCTGCTGTTCAGCTCTGAGACGTAAATCATCCAACAAAAGTTTACAGAAAAATGTTTGTGATTGCCCGACAGAGAGCCGACTGAAGGAGTCATGACAGCTGGCAGCCAGAGAGAGATCTAAATGAGAGAAAATGGAGTTGTTTGGAAACTGTTTAGAAACAATGCTGCAAATAAATATTTAATGCACAAGAAAAAAAAAATCTTTGTTTTGATCATGAGAGCTTAAAAAACCTGGTTTTGATGAATTAAATATTTCTAGGGAGTTTCAGAATGAGACTAAAAGGCTGTGACAGACTGGAAAACTTTTAAGAAAAAGTAGCCACCGGAAAAGAGATAGAAGAAGAAGAAAAAGAGAAAAAAATGCAAGAAGTATTAGAATTATGCAGCAGAAATAAATAAATGAATATTTTTTTATCCTACAATGTTAATTTTAAATGAATTCTTAAAGTATAACAAATAAATTTGCTGACGTACAGAACAAAACTAGCAAATTTTCAAATTAAGAAGCTGAAACTGGTAGATTTTTGTTGCATTTTGCTCAGAAAATGATTTAATCAATTTGTCCATTCTTAAAATGCATACAATCATTGTCTCTTTCATTTTGATTGAATGATTTATCTTAACAGCTCCTATACAGATTAAAAAAGCCAGTGTACATGAATTTAAGATCTCGGCCCCTGCCGTTCAAATACTGGTGACATATGCAACTACTAGGAAACAATAACCCATTTATAGTCACAATTCTGCCTGTAAGGTGCTGCACCGCTGCAAAGACGCACACTGCATGTCTGAATGTAGTATCAGGACACATTAAATGTGACTTGGTGGCTCCTTGAAACTGGGACGCTGTGTTTTAAACTGAAAGTAGCTCTGACTGCGTGTTAATAATCAATGCTTCACAAAAGCCTGAGTTGTTCTGACATTGAAGCCACAGTGGGGGAAAACAGCAGGAACTCAATGTCAAAACAAAACTTGTAAGCGCTTCATCAAGCGGCACACTGTGAAATGTTGAGGGGAAGTTTACAACTACTCATAGGGGCCAGAATGTAACTTCATTATCATTTATATACCTTTTTAGAACTTTTAAAAGTCAAAATCTGCTTTTACTTCCCTTTTTTTTCACATCTTTTGAGTACTTGTGTGACAGAACAAACTTCAAAGATGCACTCATGCAGAAAATATGCAGCAAAACAATTGTATCAGCTCTCTTAACTGCCATTAAATCTGAGGAACAGCTTTTTATCTTTGTTTGGTTGTTGTTGTTATGTTTGCAGGACTTGACACAGATGGCATCTACAGAGTGTCAGGCAACCTGGCAGTGATTCAGAAACTACGCTTTTTGGTGGACCACGGTAAGGATGGAGGGCAGGAGGGGACAAACTGAACTTTTCATTTTGCCTCTGACTCTGAGTGAAACTTGAAGTAGTGGTGGCAGGTAGAAGTCTGGAGTTTTCTTTCATTTTTCTTCCTAGAAACTGTAAATCTCCCTCTTTTTTTTTTTTTAGTCAAAATAAACGTCATCTAACTCTCTTTTGTTTAGTCTGGTTACCACAACACACGCACTAACACATGTACACACACACTGTATACCAGCTGGAACCCTGTGACTGTCCCACCATGTGACTTCCCTCTGATGAAGTGCCTCTGAAGGAAAGTCCACTGAGTTAACTGTTGGTTTTTGCAGAGCGAGCGGTGACCACTGACGGCCGCTTCATGTTCCCAGCGGAATTGGTGCAAGGTAGATTCAGACCGGCGAGGAAAACAGCTGCTTTCGCGTGTTACTCGGCCTGCTTGTTTTGTGCATCGTGCGTTACATAATGTGAACACCTCAGTTCAAAAACTGCTCAAAACCGACCACCCACAGACTGACATGCAGAGCTGAGCTGCAGCACAGACGTGCACTGAACAGTTTGCTGGGTGTGCTGCCATTTGCTTAATGTATGTGTGTCCCTTAGGCTTTTCTGCTTTAAGTTTTCTGATGTAATAACAGGCAGCAGGTTGTACACTGAGCTCTCATACGGTCCACCGCTGCCACCAAGTGGACGCAGCAGAGAATTGGCTGCTTGTGTACTATTACCTGCTCTGATCAGCAGCATCTAACTGGCTCATGTTTCTCATCATTAGATATTTGTACGTTTCTTAGATATTAGGGTCTCGACATTGTGCTCAAATTATATCAGTTTGTTTTGTTCCCTTTGGTTCCTGTGATCCAGTTTGAGAAGCATCGGTCAGGCCCAGATTTAAAGAGAACGTTTGCTTTACATGTCTTTGTGCTTCTGTGTCTTCTTTGACTTTTACAGACCATTTCTATCTCCCTCTTGCAGCTACAAGCCTTCATGTTACGCCGCAACACTGACGCGAATCCACACTCAGTTCTGTTTGTGTTGTTCTCTAAATGATGCTGTGACCGTAACTCTACTTGCTTCCCTCTAAATTCCAATTCTTTGCCGCTTCTTCTCATACTGCATTTCCTTTTGTTCACTTCCTCACCCTGTCTGTGTGAATTTCTCCCCGTTCCCCTCATCCTCTCTTCCCCTCTCTTCTCCCTCCTCCTTTCTCAGAGGAGAAGCTGAACTTGGACGAGAGCGAATGGGAGGACATTCACGTCATCACAGGAGCTCTGAAACTTTTCTTTCGCGAGCTTCCTGAGCCCCTGGTGCCGTTCGGCTTCTTCACCGACATCGTGGAGACAGTCAGTGAGTGACCAGCTTCAGTCTCGTTCAGATTGTTTGTTTCATATGGATGAGGGGTGATAGACAGGTTTGTGGCCTAGGGCAGAAGGAGATGATTCTTGTTACATACACGTGAACTTCAACTCTTTTAGTGACTATGCAGAAATAAGTTAATTACTATTATGTTATTGCCATTTCAGGTAATTGAAAATTGCAAATCAGCAATGTCTTAGAAAATGGACAGCATCTTCCTTTGTGCAATCATCCGCTACCTCGGGTTCACCAGAGGAGGTCCAGGAGGACATGTAGGCGACACTTGGGGAGGATTTCCTTTCTTACAGCATAGTGAAGAAGGGGGATGCTGGATTCAAATATGGCCGAGATAGATGACTGTACAGCAGCAGATGTTGTCCATTTTCTCAGATAAAACTGACTTGCAACTTTAAATTATCTGAAACAGAGAAACCGCAAAAGTTGTTAACGTCAAACTTTCTGCATAATAACTCAAAGAGCTGAACTGCACATGCTTGTAGCAAGAACCGTGTAACTCATCTCCTTCTACCTTAGGCCACAAACTAATCAATCACCCATCATATATACCTGTACACTTCCTCCTTAAATAGAGTGCTCGCGTGTCGCTTCATTCAGAATGACATCATCTTTGATCAGTCTAAGATTGAAATTAAAGCCCATCTTCAACTCATTTTTTTTTTTTTTCAAATCAAATCATTACCTTTGTAGCTGAGGTGAAACAATTTCTGGGAAATTGTTTTTTTAAAGAATGTGTGGGGTGTTTTGTGTTTTTTATTTATTGTGTGTTGTGGGAAGCAAACAGGAAACAAGTGGAGAAAGAGAGAGAGAGCGGGATGACATGCATAAAAAGTCCCCTGCCGGACTCAAAGTGGCGATGTTGCAATTACATAATCGGCGCCTTAAACTCATTATTTCTCCTCTGATGTGCTTTTATTTTGAATACTCACAGCACTGCTGTGGTTTTAATGAGTCAAACCAGGGCAGTCTTGGTTAGAGAGTTCAACCTTCTCTTTACTTGGAGCTTTCACACTTTGTCAAGCTGTGGTGGGAGTCATTTTCTTCATTATAGAATACAGTGTATTTACTGCCCTTTTTTTCCACCTCTTGAAGATGTTGCACAACGCCACATGTATCATGAAAGATATATGGACATAGTAAACCAAAACGGTGCTTCCCAAAGAGAAAATTGCATGAATTCCAAGGCGAGAGAAGAAAAATTACATACTGACAAAACTGAAATTTATTGAGCCGTATCGAATTAAAATTAAGTGACGGTTTCCTTGCAAAGAAGAAAAAGAAAAAAATCTTCACAGTATAAATCCAGACTTTTCAGTTGCATTTTTTTTTACACAAAACCTATAAACCTCAACTCATATGCAAATGTTATATTTGAATCATATTCAATTTTTTAACTCGACTTCTAAAGGGATACAGCTGGTGTTCTGTGTTTTTCGTCTCGTCAACAAATGCCATGAAAAGACCAAAACCAGCGACACGTTACTTCATCTTTCACGACTTTACAACCTCCCTGACACACTGCATTCAGACTGAACTTTTAAAAACAGGTTACGAATAAACAGTTTAATGTCATAAAAAAGGCCAAATGTTTTACTAAAACAGCAAAACGCAGTAGGGTTAAGTAACGGATACTGAAAAAGAAAAAAGTAATTTTTGAGGACCATTTCAGCAGCGAACTAGCAACGAATAGTCCACTAATCGATAGAATATTATTTTGATAATCAATTATTCGCCTCAGTTATTTAAAAAGGTAAAAAGAATTTCCGGTTTAGCTTCTTAAATGTGAAGTGTGAGTCTTTGCATTTTGGGCTGTTTGGACATAAGGAGCAATTTGAAGACTTCACACTGGGCTCTAGGAAATTGAGATGAGCATTTTTCACACTTTATTGACTCTATGAACGATTAATCGATTAATCGTGAAAATAAGCAACAGAATAATCGATAACGTAAATAATCATTAATCGCACTCCTACTTAAAAATAAAACTGGTTTGTGACCCACATTGGTTTCCAGCTCTGTTCTGGTGAGGTGTGTTGGCAGAACTGACAAGAAATAAACTGAAGTGCCCATGTTTGTCATAATAAACAAACATGTCATGCAGTGCAGCAGTGTGGCTCAATGATGTTTTTAATAGTACTTTGCACTGAGGAATAAATCAAATCAGGCTCAGTTCACGGAACCCAAATTTGATCTTTTCATGTTATTTGTAGGAAGTAAATCAAAAAAGAATATCACCAAACTTTTCCTTTAACTGTGTTCCTCATCTTTTAACTTTGAACAGATATAACAGCATTACATCATAAAATCTTTTACTCATTTTGAAACTGTGAATAATCTGACATTTCAAAATTAATCATTTTTGTTTAAAAAAAGAAAAAGATAGCAAATGTAAATTCTTAGCATGAATTCTGTGTTTCTTATCAATCCATTGCCACTGTTTTGTGTAATTATCAGCTCACTGTTTATCAGCCTAAGTGGTGATAGATCATAATTGCATGCTGCTGTTTCAGATTAGATAGTGGATCATAATAGAGAACGTGTATTATCACTAAGAGGACATCAGTCTGGTAACCAATGCTAATAAGACACATGAAATAGAATGCAAGTGATGATAGTTGTGATCTGACGCTTCTGTTGCTCTGTGTTGCAGAGATGTCGGACTACATGGACAAAGTGGATCGTCTGAAGTGTCTGGTGCTCAACATGCCTCCTCCAAACCATGACACATTGCAATTCATGTGTCGCCATCTCAAACGGTGAGAGGGCGGGAGTAAAAACCACACACAGTACATCTCCGCGCATGTGTTTGTCTTCATCTCTGCTTGTTTCCATGTGTCTGACCTGAAATGGGAACAATTCATGATGCACAATATTCCCATGGGACATTTTGGCGTGAAAGAATGGTACAAATGCCCATGTAGCGAGATAAAATCATCTCCTCGTAACTTCTCATTTTTAAAATCTGACCACAAGAGGGGGTAGTGTCCTTTCCGTTCTCAGTAATTTTCTGTCAGGGATTCTTTGGCCACGGCTCTCAAAGTATGCCAGTGCTGTACAAGGATCACACTGTTGTTAAGTTTGGGTCCCAGTGAAGATGAAAAGGCTGGAGAAAGATGAATGGTGTACAATGTTCTGCGAGCCAGTTCCCTTTTACAGTACATAAAATGTGTGTCTTTTACCGCCTATGGTTTTTCCTTCCACTACAGGGGTGAGCGTTCGTGTTCAGAGGACGATGTTTGTGCCAGGGTGTGGTGGGCCCTATGAATTTGTCAACTCTGTGTCTTTTTCTCATTTTCTCCCCACTGTCATTCCTTCCTCCCCCCGATCTGTTTCTCATTTATTATCTCCTCACTCAATCATCCCACCAGTCCTCCAGTCCTCTCTTGATAGTTTGCTACTTTCATTCCCTTACTTCCTCTTCACTCTCTTCCCTCTTTTCTTTATACTCTCCTCTTCCTCCTCTTTCTATCCCTTTCTCTTTTTCTTCCCTTCCTCTCCCTCCACCCTCCGCCTTCAGCCCGCTCTCCTCCCTGCCTCAAAGGTCCCATGGGAGCCTTGTGGTTCGTCTGCTGGAAGGCATACCAACACCACCGCCGCCACCACTGGAACCTCTCTCTGTTCTCTCCCTTCACTCTCCCTCGCTCGCTTCTTTTTTTCCTCTCTCCTCTACTCTCTCTCTCCCCCTTTTTTCCTCCTCTCTTTTTAATGTGGAAGTTTTGAGCAATTGCTGGCTGCTTCTGTGGCTTGGTGGGAATGGCATTTTTAGAAGAATGCCTCATGCTGTGGCTTAAATCCATTCCTGAGTCCCCCCAAGTCACACACACACTCAGGCACATAGGTGGATTTAGGCGATGAATTTAGACACGCTGCACAAATCTGGACTGAAAGATGTGTGCAAAAGCAAGATGTCATTGATGGATGCACAAAATTAATCTGCAGTTAATATCCTCAGTTTGTAAGAATTATAAAGATGTCTCATGATGCTGTAAGGCAGTTAGAAGTCATCTATATGGATGCAATCCCAAAGATTAATTCAGTCAAGACTTGAGACTGCAGCCATGCCAACAGCTCTGAGGTTTAATTGAGGCACAGCAGAGCAATGAGCTAATAAGTAAAATCAGCATGCTAACGTGCCGACACTGTCAATCCTAACATGCTGATGTTTAGCAGGTATCATGTCTTACGTTCTCCATCTTAGTTTAGCGTGTTAGCATGCTAACAATTAGTAATTAGCGCTAAACACAAACTACAGATGATGCTAAAGGGATAACAAATTTACTTTTCTAAAATAAATGAAAGTGTTTCAAAAAATTTTCTTGAGTTTGAGTCAGAATTTGAAAGATGCCTCATGCAGAACAGGAGAATCAAGCTGTATGGGAGGAGGAGCTGTAATATATGGATGTAATCCAAAACATGAATTCAAATGAGACCATTGACTTCAGCCATGCTAGCAACTCTGTTAGGTCGCACTGAGGCACAGAAGAGCTTTAAGTTTTGCGTGTTAGCATGCTAACAATCACTAATCAGTATGGGGGAAAAAATCAAAGTACAGCTGAAGCTGAAGGGGTAACATC
>JAPZDX010000012.1:10595195-10607605 GCA_029783625.1 Naso annulatus | reverse complement strand
TTTTTTTTTTTTTTTTTCAACTAGTTGCGCTTTTAGTGTGACTGCGTGCTGGTGTTAGTTTCATTATTCACATATGAGCTCTCTGTGCGATTTCAGAGGGGCCTCAGCGAATCAAAGCAGTGCCCCCAAGACACCGACTGTAACACACTGCGGTGTTATTTACTGCTGCTATTGGCTACCATGAAGAGGGCCCAGACATGTGAAAAGCAATTGAGATCAGAAGCACCGATCTTATATTCTCTATCTATATGTCACATCACTGCAACAAACTCTGAAATGCATCTACCTAATGGAAACCTGCTCTCACGTGACCTCAAAAGACAGACAGATGAAACCAGAAGCAAATAAGCAGAGATAATGTTTAGCAAAAACCACCAAGCAAATGGTTAACAAAGCTGTCACTTACTGTACAGTTGCTTTGCAGCAGGATAAGCAAATTCTACCTGATGAAACTGAGAGGATGACAACTTTGCTGCTATCTGTCACCATCAATCCTAGTAAAATGACTTTTTTTCTCTTTTTTTTTCTCTCTCTCTCTCTCTCTTTTTTTTTTTTTTTTACATCTGATAGCTCTAATCTCCTCCTACACCTAGTTGCACTTTACCCATGTGTACTGAACATCTTACATCCCTCTCTACATACAGCAGAGCATGTGTGAATTTGCTTTTTCTCAGGTCTGACAATGTGCACTGTGTAGAGATTAACACCGCAAAGCACAAACATGACAGTGTGAGTATCAAGCATACTCTCTACCAGCATCTTTTGTGCTACTATGTCTACATGAGTTCATGCATAACAGAAAAGACAGAGAGAAAAAAGAAAGAGGTGTAGTGAGGGCGAACACAGGCAGGAAAAGGGTCCCAGATAACTCGTGGCCTCGACTCGTAATCACATCACGAAGGTGCATTTACATGCTGGCGAAACTGTGACTCACATGGAGGTACAGTACACGGAACTGCAGATACAGACATACATGAAGAGGCGGCGTGAAGAGGAAGGAGTAACACACATACAGGGTATACTTTTATCCCCTCTTTTAGATTCCCACCCGAGCTATATATTATTAGATTGTGGTGAGTCAACTCTAGACATCCATGATATATTTTAGTAGCCTGTAATGATTGTTGAGTTGACAGCAGCCTCCACACGCACTTCAAAATTAATAGCTTACACATTTCTCTCAGCTAGAGCTTAAAGAGGCAATGACACCCATTGCTAGATAATAAGCTTATCATTCCATGTATCATGACAACAACTATAATCTTCTACAGCGGGTATGTCACCTCTTTCTTTTAACATGCAGCATCTCAGCAGCAGGAGGTGTGCAGATAACACAAAACATCATTGCAATGCGTTGAAAATGGATGAACCTCAGTCTCATTTTCTGCAGGTTCTTCTCCTTGTTTGCTATTCCACAAATGCTCAAAAAACAGAGAAAAGTGTCGGGAAAATGAAAAAGAATCAAGATCACAGTTTGAATGTTTATGATGAAGATCAAACGTTTTGTCTCTGAAATGTGCCGCCTCAGTTTCCCCTCACCTGTCTGCTGTGCGGTTAGCTGTGCTCCCATCGAAAGGCAAAAATGCTCACTAAAAGCTGCTAAAACAACAGTCGAACTGCTTTGATACAAACACCTGAGACTGTTTGCTGTTTACCAAACACAGTCATCAATTTGTTTGCAAGAAAAAAAGCAGCAATCAGTTTTTTCTCTTTGCAGAAATGACACAAGGTGTGAGGAAAGAGGTGTGCATTGAGCGCTGTGGTTACTTGTGCTCTTCCTTTGGAGGTTTCCTGTGCTGCTGCCTACAACATGTTTGCCACCATGTTTACCTGTCCTCTCGACCACCACAGTGACATTTGTCCAAAAAAAAAAAATCACCTTGTTTGACACAGGCCTTTACCTTCAAAGCAGACGCCTGTGGCTTTCTGCTGTAGTGTCATTTTTTAAGCTTTGTGGGCAGGAGCACAATTATTATTGAAAATGATTTCATTGACCTGCTCTGTTATAAAGGTATAACAAGTTTATATATATATACATGAGAAACATGAAAACTTTCTCTAAACCAAAAACATAATGCAAAAGTGTATAGACATTTTAACCATTTTCTAGTTGTTCCCTCGGCAATTTAAAATTCAGAACAATCACACTTTTCACTACAGTCGTGATGGCTTAGAGCCCCCCTTCTCCTTCATTGTCTCTTTCTCGCTTCCTCATTATGCAACTGAAATACACACACAATGCAATTTCCACTGACCTATCACAGTTAAAATAAGACAGCGTGTTGATATCATTCTGTACTTTCCTTCCATGTCATGCTGAATTGTGTCATTTAAAATGTCAGTGACTCACCAGCAGCGAGAAACTGACTTGACTATCGTACTTATACAGTGTGTGTGAGCTTGCACATACGCATAAAGTCTTGTCACAGTGTTTGATCTTGGTGTCAGTGCCACTGAAACCCCATGTGCATCTGCTGCACTGTAAGCCAAACTGATGTTGGTGAGAAGGGTCAGCCTGGTTAGAGGAACACGTTATTTCGAGTCGCTCCTCCGCCTCCTCCTGTGGCCCGTGCTGGTTTCCGTGTAGCAAGGCATCGCTGCTGGAATGCAGTAACGGTCACAGAGGGACCCACGCACTCACCGCACTGTGAATCAAAACCCAAACTCCACTTCATTAGGCTCCTGTCATTGCAAAGACTCTCACACCACTCTATAAATACCCCCGTCTACCCCCTCCAAATTTGTTTTCCCTCTTTTTTCTTGACACATGAAAATGCTCAGGAACTGTTCCAGCTTTCTGATGTGGCTCTTTATTTTGTACGTTGGCGCAAGAAACCACACAATAGTGGCTCCTTTTGAATATTAAAACATTCTCTGACGGAGCACAAAGGTTCTGAAGTTTTTTAATAGGGGTGAACGCTAAATAAAACTTCTCTTTGAGCTTAACAGCTATCCAATGTGGGATTTGGTTAGTTCAACTCGAGCTTCAACTTTTAGTTACTTACTATGGGAGATTTGTTTTGAGGGTGAAACAAATATTCCTGGTATCCCACTGACTTAGTCTGCTTCAAACATATGATCTATAAGAGGTGTTTTGCAAGATGTGGTGCTCTTGAAAAGGATAATTTACTGCCTTAAAGCCCAAAATGTCTTCATCTAACCACTCAAAGCAGATTAAAAACACAAGATACAGGAATTCTGAGGAACCCACAATCGGATATAAAGATCAGAGCAGACCATGTGAAGGTATTCACTGCGTATGTAGTACAACAACATTAATTCAGCTGTTATTACAGCTTTATAACTGTGCCCTGTTATTCCTTTCCAATTTCAACCTCTAAAAGATAAAGACTAGGGACGTCCTGATAATCAGCAAAGAAAAGACAACACACTGCTGCTGGGCTCAAAATTAATTCCATTAAATTAGAAAGGAATGGTACCTTTATCTAAATATATTTACTTGTAAGTGTTCTAATAGATGCAGCCGGTAGATGAGACCCAACAGTCAGTTCCTGCCTGGTTAACATACAGACGGGGCGCCATCCTCTGGCATAAATCAACATTACATCCTCCAACAGATGATGAACTGAAACGTTTCAAGTGACCACATGTGACCTCCACGGCTTTGAAACATAGAAGGGATTCCTTTCTAATGTGTCACTCTGCTTTTATTTTCTTCGTTTTTCTCTCAGTTGTTCCTCCATGTCTGCAAACACCATCCACTCTCTTCTGTTTTTGTCCCCCTCTGCTCTCTACTTTCTCTCATCAGACAGCAAAAAGACAAACACACGCACGCATGCGTGCGCACACACACTTGACTGGTCTTTTTGTGGTTATGCAGTAATGATTAGGATAGATGTATGAGTCACGTTGCATATTAATTTACACACATCTGTATGTTTGTTAGTTACAGCTTGATGTACTCGTGTGTATGTGTGTTTGTGTGTGTGTGTGTGTGAGTGTGTGTCTGTACGCGAATGTGTTCGTGTGTGAGAGAGACTGTGTGTGCCGTGCATGTGAAGCCTGAACCAACGCCTTGAAAAAGAAACTAATTAAAGTCACGGAGAAAAATGCAAAGGCAGCAGAACCACACAAGTGAGTGTGTGCATGTCATTACTGACCTGGCCCAGTTCGTGAAAAAAACAAAAAGGATGGCAAGAAGAAAGAGAGAGAGAATGAAAACCTCAACCAGCGAAATAATGTATATAAAAAGGCTCAACAAGAAGAAAGGTTTAAAAAGCAAACTTCGGGAGTTTAAGAGGATCTTTGATGTGTATCAGAAGAGGAAAGCAGCCTTGCGACTGGGACGACAGTAATTTTAAGTCGAAGCAGAAGGCTGGCTGGCTGACTGACTGGCTGCCTGGCTGACTGACTGTGGGCTTTGATGGCGCTGGCTGTTTGAAGTGGTTTTCGGGGGATGGGAGCAGTGTGTGGTGTCAGTGGGACAGGGGAGGCGCTCAGGGAGAGGAAGGGGGGGCCATGATGGTGACCGTACAGGGCTTGGGGAAGCCGGGCTGGGAGGAGAGGAGGATGGATAGACGCAAGGAGAGGGCAAGAGGGTAGGAGGAAGAGGTGGATAAAAATAGAAAAACAGTGAAAGGAATAGTAAGTGGAGGAGTTGAGATACACGGAGATTAAGATGAATCACAGGATGCAGAATAAAGAGGAGAAAGAGTGAAGACAACACAAAAACAGTGAGAGACAGCGAGAAAGAAAGGCAGCAGAGGACAGCCAGAGAGAGCCGCAAATCTGTAGTCACCCCCCCCCAGATTTGTGTCTGAAGCCCTGTCTCAATATCAGGCCTGGATACATTCACACCTACCTATTACTTGTATCATTTAGATGACGTTACCTCCTTCTGATATTCTGCCAGGCTGCCTTACGAATTACTTCCCCTTCTGTCCCTCCTGCAATGCTGGACACATGCAACGTATAATCATGACTGTTCTGTTTCCCTGATGTACTAAAGTCAAACGCACAGCCAAAAAGAAAGAATGAATCGATTTTGTGCATCTTCAGAATGTTTTTTGTTCCTCTCTTCTTTTCATTTTTCTTTAAGTTAAAACCTTCCCGTCTTATCATTTTGCTATACCGAAAAAACACAACCTATCACACACCATGAGAAAATCTTTAAAAAAGATGATAAGACTATCAACTAGATTGTTAGATGGTGATAAATGACAGAGTGGACCAGCGCACATTTGTGTTATTTCCTTTCTACAAAAAATACTTCCGCTGTATGGATCCTGTTCCTTATCATACCTGAGTTACCAAACATTTATCTGAATGATCTAATACTGCATCCTGCCAGCAAACATCAGCATCAGCATGTTTGTAGTAAGATTTGACCTGTGTGGTTTCTGCTGAAAGAGAATGGAAAAAGAATGTATCTAAGGGCATAAAACATTAAAAAGTACTTTACCTTTATTATAACATAAGTAATACATCACCAATGTAATGTCTGCAATCCAGACAAAAATGACTGACGGATTGAATGCATGTATTTCCTCTGCAACATCTCAAAGTGTCTGATGGAAACAAAGTGGAAAAGTGCTAAAATGTGATGCTGCCAGCAAAATAAACAGAGCGGGAGAGTGAGGGAGTCAGAGAGAGGGAGTCAGACAGATGGTGTGATAGTGTGTGTAAAATATAAGACCTAAAGCCTTGACTGCTTCAGGTGGGCCTAAGAATCAGTGAAGCATGTTCGCTTCCATGATGGAATGTGTTTACTCCCTACCAGGTAACTAACTATGTCTATGTACAGTATCTGTGTGTGTGTGTGTGTGTGTGTGTGTGTGTGTGTGTGTATATGTGTGTGTGCGGGACAGAGAGTGGGAAGTGCAGGTCAGATAAAGGTGGTGGTGCCAGGTGATCGCAGGTACAAGGAGACATAGAGGAAAAGGGGGAGTTGACTGGCCGACCTATCCCATGCCTTTCTCGCTTCCAGGCCAAGTTTTGCTTTTTTTCTCACCTGGGCTGATAGAAGTACCAACCAATGTTCTCAGATATAGTTACTGATGGTGGAATTGCCTGGAGAGCGGCTCAGAGACAGGGGAAGCACAATAATAAATAGTTTACTTGCTTCTTATGCTCGATACTGATACTGAAAAGACATATTTCACATTTGTATTTTGCCTCATAGATGCTTCTGGTACAACTTCACCTACATTCAAGGTGCATGGAGGAGGGGAAACATCCCATAGAGGTTAAAACTCAGCAAAATATGTGTAGGGTGGAACAACTTTATTGTTAAAGCGACTTGTTCTGGCTTGTGCTCGTAATGTCTTTTCTGAAGACGCTGATAAAGGCCTAACAATAATGTCATTCCATATACTAAAAGTGTTGCTGGGGTTTTGACCTATATTAATAAATTTTTATATTTTTAAAAAGACGTTCAATCATGACCCGTAGATGAAACACACCAAACACTGGCTGCTGCTTCTTTGTATTCCTTCAATGAATCTTTCTTGTGGTGACAACCTATTAGGTAACTTATGAAATTTTCTTGTGTTCACACGAGTAGACTTTTTCCCTCCCCTCTGAAATTTTGCAAACTATAATCATGTTTTCTTTTTCAGAAACTGAACAAAATATCCCCACTGGCAATGACACGTTAGGTTCCTGGTTTACACGGCGTGGCTCTACTCAGATGCAGCATTTTGACATCATGAGCGTGACAACAGCACCCTGAGCTTGTTCTTCTTCTCCTTATTCTTATTCTTCCTCTATGTGTTTTTTAGGGGATCACGGCCAACTTTAAAGGCACATACTGCCACCTTCTGTATCAGTGGGTGTCGAGCTTTTTAATTCAATGATTGCAATTTGTTTTACTGTCTCTATTTATACGCTATAAGGCCATCGCTGGAACAAAAACATACTAATTTATGATTGACCATTAATTTATCAACGTGGATATATACAGATATTCAAGGCAAATGAAACATAGACTGAAATTTGGTTTTAAAATGAGAGCAACACAAAAATGGACTTATAGGGAGATACAAAGATGAAATAAAGGCAAATTTAAAAAAAAAAGATAAAAAGTATATTAAAAAAACTGTTTATCTGATAACACAAATCAAGGGATGAGGACAGAAAGGTTTTCTAGCCTTACAGGTGATAAAGGTATGTCTTAAACAAATGCTACACACTATTTATCAAACTGCTCCTCTTTCACCTTGCTGCTCTGCTGTATCGAGTTACTTCACTGGCAAACACTTGCACGCTCTCACCCAGCTGAGTGGGTCTGCCTGCTCACCAGGCTCTTCCATTTCACTGTCTCTTTTCCTTTCTCTCTTCTCTCTGCCACCCATCTGGGCCTTGTAATACATGACAGCTGAAGCAGGGTTTCCAAATTTAATTTGAGATGTGATAAAACAGCACATATCTATAAATTGTATGCAGAGAGCCTGCCTATGAGGATCGTTTTAACCTCTTTCTTCTGTCAAACATGTGCAACATATCAAACGCATTATACCCAGGCTGTCTGCACACAAGGAAGATCCACAAATAGACTTAATGGTGAGAAGTCTCGCCAAAGCAATGACAAAGAACGTAAAAATAACACTGCAAATTGAGTATGTCAAGATTGAAAAGGGATTCATTTGTAACATCAAACTGTACAGTTTGTAAACCCTCTCTATCAGATGTGAACATTTTTGATGTGAAAACAGAGAAGCCCGAGTGTGAGTGAAAAGCCACAGGAACTACAGTTGGTGTTAAACATGCAAAAAAGAGCATACACCGGCACCTATAGTACATTCACACATACAAACACATCTCATCTGCTCTGTGGCTAATCACACTATCTAAAGAGGTGTGATCTTTACATGGTGGGGCTTAGGTGGTGGTGCTATTTTAATCTAATATGACAATTTAAGTGTTCCTGATGACTACACTAGATTTGAAAAAGAGGGATCAGATCAGACAGTTTAAATTTGAGTTTACTGTCTTTGAGCAGGCCACATGGATTCAAGCCAACAATACATAATGTCAGCTGCTCAGGGTGCTTTAACAACACGAATACAATTTGACTAATATAGATTATGAATATATATTTAACAAAAGGTATAGTCGACTTAAGTCCTGTTATTGTAGAAAATGTCATACGTGTAATAAGGCAAATAATACACTATTTGTATGTAATATGCAGAAAAGAAATTTCTGCTGTACCATCTCTACAAAAGACATGGCAAGAACTCGTTCTGTGTGTAATGAATGTGAAATGGTAAAGCACAACTTTCCTGATTGTTCCTCCTGAAGTGGATCAACAGCGTGGCAGCCACGCGGCAAGAATGCACAGTTAGACATGGGACTGTTCTGGCTACATCTGAGAGATGAGAATGAGCAGTAATTGACTAAACATGTGAAAAATACCAGAGAGACCTAATCAAGGGACTCCCCATTACCGCTGTGCAGATCGGGCATCAAACAAATAAGAGTTAGGATGACAGAAATTTGTGACACTTGGAGCTGTGGGAACGTTGAGGAGCAAATGAGGAAACACTTATATTTTTCCCACATGCTGTCATCCGTCCTGTTTCTTTTGTCTCTACCCCTTGTGCCCCTCAAGTGTTCTCAGGGTGAGGAGCTGTTTTTGCTGTCTCCGGCACTGTCAACCCCATCAGTTCCCCACCTCTGTCATCCTCCTCTCTTTTCTTCCTCATCTGCCCCTCCCACCCACTGGTCCTGACGCCTGAGCTGAGCCTCTTGAAGAGTCCTGGTAATAAACTGTGGTGCCTGGGCTCTTCATTGCTGTCTCGCTCTCCCCACCCCTCATCCCAGAGCGCAGATACATCTGCCGTTAAAGTAGGCCCGGTCCAAAAGGCCCGGCCCCTCCACCCTGCACGGTACAAACGCGTCAGTCTTTAACGTTCAAATGTTTCCCCCTATTCTCTTTCTCTTTTTTCCCTCTCTTTTTTTGCTGCTTGAGTCCTTTGTGTACAGTGTGCTATGCTCAGTGTGGCAGCACTGTGCCAGAAAAACCCACACAAACACACACACACACACACACACACACACACACGCGTATGCACACACGTACATAGTCACAGACACACAGCTGGGGCCCAGCTGCATACAAAGACTGGGGTTTGGAAATCAATGAAGGAGAAAGAAGAAAAGGGGAAAGGAGTTTAAATAAATTGGCACTTGAAAAAAGAAGAAAACGAGAAAGAGGGAGTGAGGGAAACGGAGAGAGAAAGCTCTCTCCTAAAAAGGCACACAACATCAAGAACAGAGGGAGGTTTTTTATGGACTAACAAAACATAACGCGCAAGGCAACGGGACTAAACGGGACCCTGTTTGTGAGGGTGCTCATGAAAAGGCAATCCGACGTTTGACTCAAGAGTGAGGGTTTGAATGAGTCTCATCAGTGCGGATGTCATTCTAGCGAAGATGCCTGCTGCGTCTGAGGCATGTAGAGCCTGTGCATAGCAAAGCCATAGGACTATAAATAAATAAAATGAACAAAACAAACATTTTCCAAACTGTACAAGGTGGCTTTTAAGAAACCGAGAAACTGAGACAGATAATGGAAATTAAAGGGTTGTTTCATTTAAGTTGTCCTCTAAATACTGAAATAATGTATCTGCTAATTTCTTCATATTCTTCATAAATTTCAGTGTGAAAAAAAACAGCATAATTCTTGTTGAGGAAAATATATAATGTCCATTTTTCCCTGAGCAAAAAAAAAACAAAAAACAAAATTATGATAAAAAACATGGGATGAATGTCACCCTCGTGTGTCTTAATAAGAAAAAGCCAGTAACACCATGGTGTGAGCAACCATTGGTTTGACTGACCCGGCCTGAAGGGGAAATGCAGAATCATTGGCTATCAGTGCTCAGCGTATTAATTCACACTCTTTCAAACTTAGTTCTCTCACATACAGCCAGCAAAAACAGGTCATCATTTCAAATGGGTATGTTCCCTTCCTTTGTCCCAGCCAGGACTGTTTTCAATCTGCCAGGAATGAAGAGTAGTAATTTCTTCACGTTGCTTAAGATTGGTGAACATTGACAGTTTTATGGGGGGAGACAGAGACATAATCAATAGGCGCCTTGGAGAGAGAAGAAAAGTCAGCCTATGCTTTTTCTCTTTCTTCTGGTTTGGATCGGATCCCCAAATCGCTGTCTTATGAGCGTGGTCTGCCAAATTCATTTGGTTTTATCAAGGACCTTTAACTCCCTGCTCACACAGCCGCCTCAAGCCCAGCACATTCCAGATCCTACACAGAGCTTTAATACACACATTTCTACACTGACATGAGGATGTAACGCAGCGAGCCCTCACTCACGCGCAGTCTTCTCATATGCACTGACGCATGTGTGACATACACATATGCAATGTATAAGCATGCCATCAGCGCAGGCATGCATGCAGATTCACTACCTATTTGAAGTGTAATTTGGAAATAAAGCAGTCCAAACTTGCGTCTTTACTGATAATTTATCATAGAATATTTTAAAGATAACACGCTTTAACACAACATTGTACATTTTCGGATTCATGGGCAAAATATCAATTAATAATTCATTTTACTTTTAACAACTTTTAGTTAGTCTTCACTGGTTAACCTTACTGGCAATGGACTTGTGGTGATTTTTATCATTTCGCTGAGGTCACCGCAGGAATTAAAGGAACTGAATCTTTTTTTTTTTTTGCTGGTGTTCAGATAAGTGGCAGGTCCTTGTCAGTAAGTGTGCCTTTTTACTGACAGTTTTCACGAGAGTGTGATAGTGCTGATTTGTGAAATAGGGTGCAGTCGGTCGACAAACTGCTACGTGACAATCAAAGGTGAGAGAGAGTGTGTGTGTGTGTGTGTGTTTGTGTGTGTCTGTTTGCACGCTGAAGTACCCGTCATTGCTGAGCAGCCAGGGGGGCTCTCACCCTGGTGACACTCACACTGAGCCTCACACCTCTCTAAATAAAATGAGGAAACACTTACAGTAAACTAATAAACTATATAAGTAAACAGACTCCTTATAGCAAATAAGTACAGCGCAGCTGTGTGTTAGATCAACGACAAACAAGCATGGCAAAGGGTTTGCAATGGCTCCCATGATCGTCGAGTTAAGAGTAGGGCCAGCAATGTTTGTGTGCAGATGTTTTTGAAGACAAATTGTCTTCTGAGTGATAGCAAAATGACGAATATCTCTGTGACCAACTTAATCCTGTATTTTTCTGGCTCTCTGGCGATGTTTGCATTCATCAGGGGGAATGGCAACAAGTTGGCATGAACTACAAAGCCAGCTGCAGGACTGTGGCTGTCACGCACCACAAATTAAAGTCTATTAGTATTAAAAAAAATATAACAAAAAATAGAAAAAGGCTTATTTAAGTTTACAAGTTTAAGGTTAGATTTACATTTTGGTTATTTAGAAACTTCATTCTAACGTAGATTTTTAGTCTTCATCAGCAGGAGAAAGGAACAAATGTTTACATGTGTATGCAAGGCCAGATGTTTGTTCCCTTACTTTTGATTGCGAGTTCTGAGCCCCAAACAAACAGACACTACCTGATGCTCGAAGAACAAAGTCTCAACGGCCTAAAATTCAGCATGCTGTCTAGAAGTACCTCTCACCACTGATGTAGGGAGTGAAAACTATCATCATTTAATGGTGAAGCTCAGCTTAAGTTTTTCACTAATTCATGAAAAAAGGTGATTTTTTAGCCATTTAAGATTTTCAGAAAGATCGAATGATGTAAAACGTGCAGTGCAATTACTTTCCTATGCTCTTAGGTTGCTTCAAATAAAATCATAATATTATAAAGCAGTTATATTTGATATAAAATCTAAATAGCCTAAATGAGTTATTAGTGATTCTGTATTTTTCTAAGACTTACTGTTGTATTATCTATAACTACATCTCGTAAAGGGCATTAATTTTATGACACTGTTGTTTCACAAATGTCTTAGTTTTTAGGAGATCAGTTAAAAAAATACATCTTAAGCTACTTATGACTCAGTCCATTTCAGTTTGCAGGCAGGGCACAAAATGTAGATAATGACGGAACAAAAACCTGAAAAGTTTTAGTCTCAGAGCAGATTATGCTTCCAGCATGAACAGCAACAGAACCAAAGCCTCCATGTAAAAGAAAGTCACACTGAGGAACAGTAGGCTAACAGTGACTATAATTAGCCTCTCATTTGAGAAAAAAAAAAAAAAAAGTTAAAATAACAAAAAACTTGATTCTTCATTTACTTACGAATCTCTGACAAATTAAATCGTCGTTTTACTGGTGATTTAGAAAAAAAAACTTCAAAAAAACAAAAACAAAAACATACTAGGGTTAAAAGGTTTTAACGAATCGCGTGCAGCCTCAGGCTGAGTGCTTTCTCGCGTCTTGTACCTTCATGTCACGGTTTGACACAGGTGTGCAGGTAGAATAACCCCGGTGCTGCAAAC
>JAPZDX010000012.1:10518556-10543432 GCA_029783625.1 Naso annulatus | reverse complement strand
GTGGTACTGCTTACTGTCGTATGATCTTGTCTAGTGCGAGCATTCGTTTTGAAAGAGAGTGAAAGTAACACACCACTTATTTGTACAACACCACTACGGCCATAAACATGAATTACTGAAATAATTTAAAGGAAAATATTATCCAGCTTCCAACCATAGATTGTAAAAAAGAAAAAAGCAGATCAATCATGCTCGTAAACAACAAATTGTCTTTTCCAGTTCGTGTGCCCTAAAGTGTTTCGCTGCCTGAGTGGAGTGGGCAAAGGCATTATGAAAGACAGAATAATAATCTCAAATCCCCTCGCCGATGGTCTCATTTGTTGATGTAGGTAAGATGTGAGACATCAGAATTAAATTTAGACGCATCGTAATCAGTCAAAAATTCCTCATAGGAATTTTAAAGCATTATTTTGACCGCACACAGTAGAGCTGATTGCAATGTTTGTGTGAAATTGTGGATTTGTGAACTGTTACCCCTGGGACACACTGGATGTGTGAGCACTGTGTGCGCGTGGCGTTACAACTTGGTTTTCACTTTGGCGTCCATAGAAACAGGTCAGAGCAGCTACACTGCGGTGTGAGCAGCGCAACTCACGCGCAAGTCCTGCGTGGCGACTGCTGTGCATCGTCTAGAGATTCGGAGTCTCGCCTCTTTTTACCGTGACAAATGCGCGTTTCTCAGCAAAAAGGACACAAATTAATAAAATATATACAGTCATACTTACATATACTATTATGGCACTACAATGAAAGTGTTTATGCTTGTTGTATGGAAAGACAACTGAAAATGCATTTAAAATGAGCAACACAAAGTGAAGAGGAACTGCTCTGTTTGTTTAATCGCTTTACTGAATTTATTTTTTAATTATTTATGATAAGTAAGCTCGCCTAATGGTCAAAGTAAATATAAATGACATTTATAAAGAAATATTATATGATTATAGTGATTATCAAAGGGAAAGTTGTGTAAAAACACAGTAGGGCTGTTGTGCCGGGCTGGAACTGCAGGCTGCAAAGACGCACTATGTGTGAACAGACACACGCGCATGAGACGCATCAGTTCGGTAAGGCCACGCACACGCGCTGCTAACACATCCAGTGTGTCCCAGGGGTAATGTGAGTGCATATGCTGTGAATGCACTGTATCGCATTAAAATTAATGTAGATGAGCTTTCCCTACAGGCTGTGTTATCTCTGTTTAATGTCCTTATCTTTAATTTTCATTCTTTATTTTTTTTTACAAAAGCTGAAAAATGAACTTTCTGCTGGGATGGATGGCGGTTCAGTGGTCAACCAGATTTTGTACCGCCTGTGTACTGGTAGTTAGTTCTCAACCAAAAACATGTAATTTAAGATAAAAATAATAATTGCATTGTTGTGACTCGAATCCTTTAAAGTTATTGCGCGGCCAGCACAAGCATCACCGTTGGCATCTTCACTCAGTTTTAAGGAATGACTGTACTTATTGGATTTGGGTGTCTAACTGTGTAAAGAGCTTTAGAATGTAAATTACATGTTGAGCAAGGCTGGTGACTTTTCTCCCTGTACTTACCCTCACAGCTGCGCTTGTCAGCAGCCAGCTCATAGCCTGGGTCACAGGCACACTTGTAGCTGCCCAGTGTGTTGACACAGCGTTGCTCACAGCGACCGTTGTCCGGCTTGGAGCACTCATCCATCTCTGAAAACACAAAGATATGTTCGGACCCTGTTAGCTGGCCCCCTGCCTCTGTGGCTTACAAGAGAAACCCTCCACAACAAGAGCAGAGAGCAGGCACAGAGCCTGGCGCTGTAAGCGAATTTAAATATCTGACATGCACGTATACACCTGTGATATTTATAAGATAACGACAGTCAGATGAGACTTTACAAGCTGTAACTGCTGACCTTTGAAGAAGTTAGCAGCAAAGCCAGCCTTGTTGACAGAGCCATCTGAGACAAATTTCATCCACAGCTGGTTGGAGCTGGTTTTGATGTCATCTGGCTTGTCGTAGCCACAGAAGCGGCCCAGCAGGGGACTGTTTTCAGAGTTTCCATCACGCACCTCCAGGTAATCATACGCACAGCTGTCATGTCTCTCAATCTGAGGAGGATTAGAGGGTTTGAGGTTAGAGTCAGACACCAGTGAAATCCCCAAATCAGTCATAAAATCCACACCAGGAAAAATTTATTTGATTTAATAAATACCAAAGCGCAGGTGTCTTACCTCAAATGACTGGAAAGTCAGGCCGACATGGTAGCCCTGAGCGACTGTAATCTTCCACACACACACTTTGTTGGGCCTGTAGTCATCGGGATAGTTGGGCGACTGGATCTGGCCGTTGTCCTTCTTCACCTCCCCGCCACAGATGGCTGTATGTGACAGTAAAAACAATAAAACCGATACTGAGCTCCCTTGATAGCAATATCATCTACACATGCCTCTAAAAAAACAAAATGTGTGCTCACTTTTCTGATTTACGCAATGTGGATTAGCTGAAACGCCTCACACACTAACGCACATCGTCCCTTTGCACAGTCTGGAAACAATGGAGTTGAAAGTGAGGGCCGGCCAAAATCTGATTAATGCGGCGTAAAGTGCCTGACACATCAGCAGTAGGGGAGCCAAAAAACTTGGATATTACTGCAGCCTCTAGGCACATTGTTGGATGTGTGACTGGCCATGCGTTCAGTCAGCTGAACGACGTGCTGGAATGGGGTTCAAAGAGGTCGGGGAAGGAGTGCTTACCCTCATAAACGGCGGAGAAACCTTTTCCCACCCAGTTACTGCTGCTGCGGAACTCAATCCACAGTCGGCTGTCGGTGGAGATGATTGGCTCAGGGAGCTTATCTCCACAGAAACGACCTGGGTCACAGGTGGAGAAACACACAAAAAAGAACAAGATTTGATCATCAAGACACCTGCGATGGCTGTGAAATACTCAACACAGCTTCAGAGAAACTAGATAAACTGTGTGAGGATGAAAGAGGAAATAGAGACAGAGCTCAAAAATAGAAAAACAAACAAGAACTGCGTTCACAATTGTCGTCTATGTTTTAGATTTTCAAAAAATAATTTAAAATTTCCACAGCAGGTCCTCAGCACTTTGTATCTCACCCATCCAAACTGCTTTATCCCTACATAGTTGAAGATAATTCACATATGTTTACATTTGAACACACATAAAATCTGTGTTTAGCAGTCACTACTGTCACTCTTCGAGCCAACAGCCAAGAAATAACTTCAACAATAAATCAAACTAATGTTTTTGTTTTTTTTCAATGAAAATATAATAAATGTCTTCAATAGGCAAAACAAGACATTTGGAGACACTTCTTTGCTGTGGGATTTATCAAGCAAATTTTACAATGAACTTTCCACATTTGAATACTTATTAAGACAAGCATTGTATTGTATTACAAATTTTCATTTTTTTTGTTTGAATATGTGAATGATGTAATATCGAATCAAATATGCACTAGATATGATTCATTTCCAGATAAGAAATCTGAACAATCAGTAACACCAGGGTCAAAATTCCTGTTTCCTGTGCTGACGTATTAAAGTCAAAGGTTTTTACATGGGAAATTTGAGATATCTCTTTTTAACACACCATAAATCAGGAATACTGTAAACAGCCATAAAAAAATGTGTTTTTGCCACATTTTTAGAACTTAAACTTTGTAAATGTTGCTGAAGTTGTAATTTATGGCCCTGAGAAAAAGGGGGAAGACGTCTACGCAGTAAAATTCCATTAATATTCAGACAAAAATGAGACAACTACTTTTTGTATTACAAGTTTACATTACAAATAATATAATATTTTCCATGTACAAATTAGGTCATCTTCTAATATGCAACAATTTTTAAAGGTCTCTGAAACAGAAATCTTTACTAAAATAAACAGCTAAAGTGCAGATTTGTGACATTTTTGTCCAACTATTTGGAAAGAAGACATTACAGAAGAAAAACAGCCTAAATCACAAAAAATTTACTAGGGCTGGGTATAACATCACGATACGATACACATTATGATACATGGATCACTATGTGATTACACAACAATATATTACGATATTCAAAATAGTTCACTGAAAATGTAAAACCAGACGCAAGTTCCTGTGTACAATCTGGATAGCTTTCATATATCACAACTCATTATATTAATGACTGACAAATTGAGTCAAAACAATTTAATTCATAATTTCCTTTCCAGTTTATTTGAACGGTATTGGAAAATTACCAAACACACTGATGTAGCTGCCATGACATCAAAATGACAAATGAAATTTAAAGGGCACTCTTGCCCTTTAACTGGACACACTGAAACAGTGGAAACATGGAAACTGAAAGTATGAAAATGAGATGAGTAAGTTTTCTTTTGTGTCACTGAACTTTAAGGTTAAGGTTCATAATACGATACAGATAACACGAAAACAAATTTCGTGAAATATTGCTGGATCGATTTTTTAACATAGCCCTAAACTTGACCTATGCAAACTTTTTTTTTGCTTGTAGTGTCAACCCTTAATTGAGAAAATAACAATTTTAGGGCTTTTTCCCTATTTTTCCTTTCCTATCTCTTTGGGCAATTAATTTTTAGCCACGTTTATCAACTGCTGCCATCCACGATCTAAGAAGTAAACCGAATGCAGCCACAGTGAGGCATGGGTCATTTCATTGGTCAAAACTACACCTGGCACTTCATTGGCTGGATAATTTTGACACGGTTGTTGCAAAAACAGGGAGCAGTCATTTTTACACACGCAGAGTGTGGAGAAAGTTTGAAGGTGGAGCACAGGAAGTCGGTGCAAGCAACAATAAATCTGAACAGAGGCAGAGCAGATCTAAGTGCAAGCAGAGGCTGTTTGAGGGCAACAGGCAGGTTTTCAGGAAAATATTGCGACATCTGAACATGAAATCAATAAGCCATGGTTTCAAACTGAATGCACTGTAAAATAAAGACAGAAAAAAAAGCCCCATATTACCAAATTAATGGATAATGAAATTAGCCGTCAGTTTGAATAGAGAATTCTTCTGTTTTAACTGACCTTTCAGTGGCGCCTTCCTCCAGTATCCATCACGGATTTCCACATGATCGTACCAACACAAGTGGCTCCTGTACAGATCCATGGAGGTGAAGTTGAGTATGATCTTAAAAAACAAGAAAATGTGGTTATTGACAGGCTTCGAGCCAAAGGTCAAATAAGTAAGAAGCAACCGAGACACCACTTCAGCGTGAAAAGTCAGTGAAATTTGTTTTATTGTTTCTCAAAGCTGACCAGTCTCTTTCTATTAGCTTGTACCTTTTCCCCTGGTGTGACTGATATTCTCCAGATGCAGTGCATGTAGGCTGAGTATCCGTTGGGGAAGCCGGGAGAGGAGAAGTTGCCACTGCTGTCCTGCAGACTGTCCCCACATCCTGTTCGCAGAAACACACACACACGCAGAGCAGTGCTGCCAATTAGTCTCTGCCTGAAAACACCTAAACCGCTAATTCAAGCTAATACAGCACACACACGAGCTGTGAGGTAACTCTCCTGACACCTCGCTGCACCTCACATTCGGTGTCATGCTTGAATCACATCACCGAATGTGAAGTAAAGGGCAGCACTTTTATGTTCAAAGGCACATCTGCTGGTAATATTCACCCACAACCCCGCGCCTCACCCCTCCCCTCCCCCAGCGACTCCAGATGATGATCACACAAAGGAGTAGAGAGTGTGAGACACTTTCTCTGAGCATCCTCTGAAAATAAACCTGGCCCACTATAAATAACCCGGCCCGCTGGAGGATGTGATGCATTATGTACGTGTTGCCAGTGAAAAACCGACCTTAGTTTGACTGGCAAAATAACTAAGTGTGCGAGGAAGGAAAGGCCGAGGGCGGCTAATGCCAAGTGGGGGAAAGATGTTTAATTAAGACAGAGAGGAAATGACAGAGATTGCATCTTCAGTTGTCCATCTTGAGAAGTGTGGCTGCATTCATTAATACCTCTGTGTTATCTTTACCTTGGGCTGCTTTTAGCAGGAGTAAGGAAAACAGCTTCCTCCACTGTTTGAGTTCATTGCCTCCCTCGTGGTTTGTGTGTAAGCAATAAAAACGAGCCGTGCTGATCCGCGAGTTGTGTGTAAAAACATTTGGCAGAGGTTTGCCCATTCTGACCCATTAAAAAAGCACTAGGGCACACATCGAATGACAAATGCTCCCAGGAATGCCGCATGAATGGCTCTTTAAGGATTTTTTTTTTTTCCACGAACACGTGGAGACTCACTACCTCATCTCATCCCCCACACTGTGTGTCACGTCATCCAGTCTGTTCCCTCCTCACGAGACAGAGATCGTCATGAAGAAAGAGACAAAATGCTTTTATGCACACATATACATTCATTTAAGGTTAAAGCTTCCCGTAAAACCACACTGGCCGGTCCTGCTCCGCTGACCATCACTGTGTTTATTCATTGAGCTTTAAGGTGAGGCTGACAGCACAGCTGTCCTGGCCTGACCTACAATTAACTGTCTGACATCAAATCCATTCAGCAGAAGGCTGTTCTCACTGTACATCTGTTAATGCTATAAATTCTGTTTACAACAGCATTAAATCCTCTGTCTCCTCTCTGGAAGCATAAACAAAGTGAGCAGTTCGGAAAAGAGCCAGGCTTATGTAACTCCTCAGTGTATGGCCTCACAGTTTACATTGAACATGTTGTAATGTGCGGACATGAACGTCTTCCCAACAATCATTTAGTCATTGTCCTCTCGAGTCCAGCTGTTCTTTTACGTCTATCTGGGAAAGAGTGATGACAAACTTTCTGTCCCTGGGGAGTGTTTATACTCCTCCCAGCTTAGGAGTCTTGGACGCTGTAGCCAAGGCACCACGCCACATCAATAGTAGATGCTTGGCTATTTCCACACAGTGTGAGCTGCATCAAAAGTAGGCAGGAAAAAACTACAGAGCTCTCTCTCAGGGTTATGTTGCACACACATGCAAAAATAGACCGGAAAAACCCATAGCAGACAGGATCTGTCATTTTGGTCTTACTGGAGCATTTGTAGAGTTTGCGTGCCTGTGCGATATCTCCTTTGCTCAGTCTGGTTCTCTGGCCAATGGGTGGTCGCACTCCGTTCACATCATAGCGTGGCAGGATGGTGTCCAGGAAGATTCCTCTGTAATTCAGCAAGAGAGACTGATGTTAATGTTGCATGAAACCCAAACGGCTTGCACACAGTCCTAATAACTTTTGCAGCAATCATGCATGCCATAAAACATGTTTGCTTATTTTCCATCAATCAGTGCAATTTATTTGCTCTTAACTTGATTATTACATCATTTCTAAATGATGAAAGGCGACTAAATACTGCAGTGAGAATGAGAACTGACAGACTTGATGAAGCCAAACACAATGTGGCTGAGAAAAAAAGCAGTCAGACAAAGGGGGCATTCATTGGATTAGCTATAATAAATTATATATAACAGAGATGAAAGTACTGTAACAATATGTATTTGTTTCCATAAAATATATCAACACAGTTGTGATTTCTGATTACCCTCATGTAATACAATCTGTTCATGTTTCTTCCAGTTACAAAATGCAATGCCTGTAAGACTGACTGCAATGAGATGTGGCACCAGTTAAATGAATGTCCATTAGGACCCGACCGATACGGGATTTTTGGGGCCGATGCCGATACTGATATTAGAGAGTAAGAAAATTCCGATGTATCTGTCGATATTCTATATAAAATATTTTGAATGTGGTGATCAAATACATGTGACAAAGATATGTTACGGACACATCTGTGCATTGAACAGTAAATACTTCACTTATTACCAGTTACACAATGGATCGCCCTCTGCTGGATAAACTATGTAATTACATCATTTTAAATTACTAGTCCGAGCATTTTTTCCAGCCCTAAAAAACTGTTTTAATATCTCCGCATATCGGAGGACATACACGCGATATTGATATATCTGCAATAGGCCAATATCGGTTGATATTATCAGTAAAGCAATATATCAGTCAGGCCTTCCTGTCAACCTCAGTGTGAGCATAACCATAGAGGTGGAACCAACTTATTGTTCTGCTAGTCCCAAGTAAATCTCAAGGCTTTGCACTCCAGTCTCAAGTCCCACACTTTTCTCATGTGCTTCTCAACAACTGCACTGTCAATCTGAAAACGGAGCTCAACTTACTGTTTTTTGTGCAACTTCAAATGTAAAATAAAGTTTGAATTTGTTGCATCTTTGAATTTTTGATCAGCAAGTTGTCTTTGTTGACCACCAGTGGAACAAAATTATTTATCATCTCTTTTGCCAACTGGAGCTCAGTAATGCAATGTTGGCTCTTCATCGTTCTGTTCTCCAACCTGAGACCGACAGTAACTGAAACAGATGTTCTGTCTCTGAGAGCTGAGCTGACTGAAATCCATTATGAGATAAAACCTGTCCCTCTGAAACTGTCTGGGTTTTTTTTGCAAATACAAACAATCTATGAGCTGCAGTGGACTTTGTTCGGTTTACAAAAAAGATCCTTTAGAGCTAAAAGTCCAGCAAATAAAAAAGGTTGTGTTAAGTTTGAAATGAATGGAGTTTTTCCGAGTATAATGTTTCATGTTTTACATCATCCCAGATGTTTTTGTTTGACTTATCAAATCCCCCAGTTTTCAGTTTTTTTGTACAGTATTAAATTCTGCCAAAATAAGTGTTGTAATTCTTTGTGAATTGTGCAAGTGCATTCTCGACCAACATGTAGTTTTGCTGAAAACAAAATGATCTTTGATGTCATTTTTTTCCAACTGGAGCTCAATAATGTGACATTAGTTGTTCATTGTTCTGTCCTGCGACTTCATTGGGTGTTGTTGGATTTATTCAAACAAAATGGATCTGGGAAATTAAGTGTTGAGTTGTTGAGAACGAAGAACGCTCATTTCATTCAGGAAATTATGGAAGTTAATTGATTTGTGGTGCAGTTTTGGATGAAAATATTTTTTGATCTTTGGTCCTCAGGAAGACATCAAGTCACAAGTCATTGGTGTTAAAGTTGCAGTCGATTTGCAAATCTTTTTTGATTTTTTGTTTGAGTCTAAAGTCACCAAATTTGTGATTTGTGTCTGACTCAGGTCAGACATGTGACTCGAGTCCACCCCTCTGGCATTGTGTACACAATTATTATTGATCCCGACTCACCTGCTTTCTCGTATTAACAAGCATAAAAATGACGTTTACAAAACAAATCTCTCATCTTGGAACAAACAAAAAATGGTTCCTTGTCACTTTCTAATGTGATACATTAGACCAGTCATGTTATTTATAATCTAGTTATTTATCATATATTTTTTCATTTGAACTTTGCTGTAAATACGCTTTTTTGAGATCTCAATACTGACATGTTCCTGCATCTCCCACCAACAACTCATGTCACGAGGGTAACAGTGTGCATGTGTGTGAGAGTGTGTGTGTGTATGTTGGGGATCCTACATCATTTATTTTAATTTTTCATATTGTGAATTAAAAAAAAAAAAAATTAAAAAAAAATCGTGTCTGTGTTCCTTCTGTTACTTCATTTTTACTCGTCTGCAGCTAAAATTTAACAGATGGACGGTTGCAGTCACTTATCACAATCTCCCTTTGAGGTTGGGGTCACGCGTTTTGTTTTTGAATTCTGCCATCATTCTTCACACGTCTGCCCTGCAGATGGACGTAAACTAAGAGCCTGAGTCCTCCTCCAGAGTCACTGAGCAATCAAAATTAGTTGCATAAAGCCGTAAAAAGTAGGAACCTGAATGACTGCCACATTTCTTGTTAGAAGTCCACAATGAAATCTGTAAAATGCGATTAGGTAAAGCATTTACGTGGCTTTGAAGAAATGTCAGAACAGAGCTGTTAGTCCAGATAAACGCTCTTCACACTACTGTCTCACTTGACACTTTGCTAGTTTATCATCTCCATTTTTCTCTAAGTATTGGCGAGCAACGGCCTGGCTCCTTGGCCGTTCCCATGGTTACATGCCTATCAACGCCAGGCATGTGCAAACAGAGCAGCCTGAGCTAACAGTTTAGACTCTGCCTGCCTGTCTGTCTGTGAGCTTCCAGGAGCCCGTATGCTGGCTGTCGGAGAAAAACGCCACTCCAGCCGGTGTCAGAGCAGACAAAGGGCACACTGGCAGGTCTCTATTTGAGTTGGCACAGCTCCATGCACCGGTCCTGAAAAATATCTCTGAAGCGAAGGAGGGGGCAGGCAGGGCTGTGGGTCGGGTAACACGCTCAAGACAAAAAAGCACGGGGGGATCAACGCTGCGTGTCCCCAGGAGACACAGCAAAACATCAAGACAAGCCATGAAATCTTCCGAACAACACCCGCAGCAAAGGCCCTGGCTTCCCACGGTGATTTACTGTAAAACACCGAGCAAACACACTGGCCAACAATAGATTAGCAAAGAAAGACACTGGCACAGGTAAATCAGCCAATCAGAGCTCAAGAAAAAGTGCTTGGAATGACTTGTGAAAAGCTAACAGGAGCCCCTTGTCTGCTCATACAGCTCTGTGAAACATTCCCGAGCAGCGGCAGCCATTCCTCTCTCATGTCTAAACAGTCGTATTGATCAACACAGTTCCACGAATCAGGACAGCAACTGAGGCAGACCTGGAGTGAAAACAGAACAGGGCGGATTACGGGACTTAAACACACTTCACCACAGCCTGCTGCACACAGCGCAGCCCTGCCCTGCATACCACAATTTTACAAGATCATGAGGTTAAGTCCAAATCTCGACCTGAGACTGACAGCAACTTAAATGGATGTCCTGTGTCTGAGTGCTGAGCTCACTGAAATCCATTATGAGATAAAACCTGCCCCTTTAAATCAACTTTTTTCTTTTTTTCAAATACAAACAATGCATGAACTGCAATGGACTTTGTTCCATTCCATGAAAGCTAAAAGTCCAACAGATGGAAAAAGTTGTTTTTGGTATGAAGTGAATGGAGTTTTTGGAGAATAATGTCGCAAATAACAGTGATGAATTCTGCAAAATAAGTGCAGTATTTTTGTGTGCATTCTGCAAGTGCATTCTTGACCTACAGTTTGGATACACAAGGGCCAGACAGACATTTCCGTACGCTGGCCTGCACCCAGCCGCAACCTTCGTTTGGACCTAGATTCCCTCTCTGCTTCCTGGAATCTGTTTGCCACAAGAGCAAGGCAGCTGATTTCAAAAGAGGTTTATACACTCAGAGAGCAACGCAGGGCACAAGAGAGCTGATGGTGCGGAAAATGAAAACAAAATATATTTCATATATATATATAGAGCTGACAAAGAGGGCCACGTAAGAACAAAAGGACAGCAAACAGCTGGTTCTCATACCGGAGTGAGGTGGTAATGATCAGAGCCTGGGCTCACTCTTTTTTTTTTTTTTTGCTTTGGCTTCCTCATGCCGTAGATCACATTACAGCCATTCTGGCTTACTGAAGGCTGTCAAAATGATTCCTGCTGTAGGTAAAACTCTGCATAGCTGTCCTGCAGCTGCCTGATTTCCTTGTTTTGTTTATTTATGCAACAGAATTGAGGGTCGAAATGCAGTTTTCATACACAAAATAAAAATGGGTCATTTCCTGCACATTAGCAGGAAGATCACAATCTATATGACCCTGTGTAAAGTTGAGTTAGAATCCTACCAAAGCTCAGGACATAATTATAGGTACATGAACAGGTTGTCGAGAAACCACTCTGCAGTGAAAGTAGTGATGCTTTTGAAATTACATTGATGATTCAGAAGCTGAATCTGAGTCAACTTCTCCCAAGAGGTCTATTTTGGCTTTGCTGTCACCCAGCTGGTAAATAACATTTGAAATTAACCACAGCCTGAGATGACTAGAGCAAGAGCCCAGACTGCCTCGGTTTGTCATGGGGCTTTTTCTTGTGAGATCCTTCCTCTGACACTGCAACACCAATGTGTAGGGACGAATGACAGCACAACATCTGGAGCGGCTTCCTGCAGCATCAGGAGGGAGTGAGGAATGAGGTCAGCTGGTGACAAATTTAAGTGTCATTATAAGTATGACACATTCACAGTTGAGGAGTTTTAAGTATCCTACAAAATTTTATACCAAATTTGGTTTCATCTTGGACTCCACAGTTCAGCCACCTGTGCCTTTTATTTACAAGTTATTTACCTTCAGTTGAAAGACTAAGATACACAAATGTAAAGGTAGAGTCAGTAAGATTTTACTAACAAATATAATATAGACATATACAAAGTGACTGGACACAGTTCAGACTAGAGAAACTTCAGAATGCAGACATAGCGCAAAATAAAAAAACAGCGCTATGAGGTGAAACAGCAAGCAGATAAAACTTGTTCCAGAGCGAGAGTGAGTCTTGGTTTGGCTTTCAGTGGCTTTGGAGCACCGAAGGAGAGGCTGGGAAGAGTGATGTGGAGTTGGCCCTGTTTGTGATGGACAGGTAGGTGCTAAACACCAGCAGTTAGCTTGTTAGCTTGCTAAATCATCAACTCCTCCATCAAGCAGATGTAATATTCCTACGTAACTTGCTGTGTAACGTTAGGTACAAGAAATATAACAGTACACATAATACATGTTAAGTTACCACACTTCTGGTGCATTGAGCTCAGGAGGAAGGTCCCAATTTGAATGTTGTGTTTACAAGCCGCAACGAACGAATGCTACTGACTCTACCTTTAAAGGCAATGAGAGGAGCTTATCTGATTGGCCGTGATTACAATCAGCTGTGACAGACCTTCTAATTGTCTATTCCAATTGTCTATTTCCACTGCACCAGACAGACCACAGATGTGCCTGCATTTATGTTCAAAACCTTTTTTTAAAAAAGGTTGCCACACCTACTTGCGCTCCCTGCACCCAGAACTTGGACCTGCGTCTGCGCTGCACCCAGACTGACAAAAATAGAGCCCGCAGTAAGAATGTGTAGCTTCTGAAAGAAGAAAAACACATTTTTGCTCTCACAAATAAAAAGTTTAATTCATAAGCAATAAAATGCAGCCTTGTCTGAGTTCATGCGCTCTTTGCATACTTTAAATAGACACTGCTTTGTAACAGATCTTTTAGAGTCTGATCACTGACTCTTCATCACTTGTGCTTCTGTGGAACTACATTTTACATTTAACATCATATCATGATTTGCCACTTGTAGCCACAGTGGCAGCTATTTGGAAACATTATATTTGTTTACCTTAATGACAACTAAAAGCTCACACAAACGTATGCACTGATCAAGTTACTCTACCGGAAACAAGATTAAGCCCAAAATTCATCAACAACTTCCCTCCTCACACAAAATCCACATCTGGGACCCTTCGCCCACTGCACACCCACATGCACACGACACTTAACAGTCACATAGACGCACTGACACACACAAGTGCTCACCACATTTCTGCTCCACAGCTGGGCGAGAAGGAAAGAGTCGATAAATAACCCCTTTGAATGGGATCCTGTGGGTTTCACTGTTCGAAACTTTGAACATCCAGTGTTTGTTCTCAACAGTTCAACACATTTCTGCTCAAATCCCAAAAGAAAGTGCTCCTCTCACCAGGCTGAGAACTGAAAGACAGTATGTATCTGTCCGTCAGTCAGCAAACCACAGCTTTTAATGGACTACAGGTGCAAGCTAATAAGGGCCAATAAATGTGCCAAAGCAGAACAACTGCCTGTTCCGTCCTGAATAGGAATAACGGGAACAGAGTGTTGGACAAGAGGGTTTAACTGCTGGGGAAATAATCAGCATTCGGGAAAGTCCAAGTAAGTCACAACCTGCTGCAGAGTCATCACATTATCAGAAGCTGAAGTGAGACTGTTTGGTGTTTAAGATCAATACACACAGACTGTGCAGGATACTGCACTAGTGTTTCTCATAATGTCAACACAACAGTGAACGACAGAAAAACCGTGAGGCAAACAGACATTATTTTGAAAATAAAACAAAATGCGAAAATGACTTTTAGCGTCACCTTAATAACAGCAGACTTAAATCTTGGCCCCAAAAAAATGCAGCCTAAGCTGAAAAACAAAGCAAAAAGTGAACAAAAAATTACTGCATAAATGCCTCAGAAATTTAATATCCTGAATGTTGTCAAGAAAAATATTGTCACCTTTTCTTTATTTAAAGATATATTTCATTTGACAAATAATGACTGTTGTTTTATAAGTCTTAGCTGTCTTGACAAAAGAACATCACACACATAAACATAAACAACTTGATCACACTTAATTGACCTAAATGATCTCAATTATGCCATAAGAGGGCATAAAAGTATCAAACAACTAACATCATCATAAAACTGTCAGCGGATTGACTGAGGACAGATAGCGTATGCTACACTAAAGCACATATTGACTTTTGACACCTTTTGACAAAGTTTTAAGTCAAAAACAAACGACAAAAAACCTGAGATTGGAGAAGAAAAAAGTTTTTTGCCCCATTGATTGTCTCAAGTCTCCTCAGATCTTTAAGAACCATTCCTCTAAGGTAATGCATAACACAGCCTTCGCCACACATGCACTGCTACTCTGAGCCTTTCCAGATATTAATCAGGGAAGTTGTGTATTTACAAGCAAATGTCTGAAATAGTTAGACCACACATTAAACAGACTGTAAGCAGCTCCCGAGTACAAAGTTCCTGTAACGTCCTTTTGATGTGCAAATAGAGCAAGTCATTGTCTGTAGGATTAACAGCGAGTGAGCAACCGTGATGGAGATGTGCATGGATATTTACTGCTTCTTTCTCTCTTCTGCTTGCTTGTGTATTGCTTTTCACTCTTTTGTCAATATAGCGGATACGTCCAAGGCATGTTATAATGATATCAACACAAAACAGCCATCATTACAGATGAGTCCTCTGGACCCTGCAGGCTCTACCCAGGCACCACCGCTCACATAAAGCAAATGAAAGATTTCCTTTAGGTGAGAAAGCTTCAGACGCGGGCAATCTGCTGTTGTGTGCTACATTTGTAAAAGTGTAACTCTGGACAACATCTGGACGTGTTTCTCTGATCATTGTCTTGAGTTCATGTGAAAAAATGCACAGCATTGTAAATTGACAACTTCTGAATCTCAGTATACTTTCTAAAAATCTGACATCTGTTGAAAATCATCTCTATTTTTACAATTTTGCCAGCGATATTAAAGTATGTTGTCCCAGTTTGCTTGATGTCTGGAGAATGTGACATTTTGAAAGTGTTTTTCATCCATTCATTTAATTTCCGCTGTTCATCAGGGCCTGGAACCTTTCCCAGGACCAGAGACTTTCCCACCATGCACTGGGCAAAAGGCAGATCTCCACCCTGCACAGGTTGCCAGTCTATCACAGCTCGAACACACAGCACCGTACTCTGTGTGAAAAGAAAACTGAGCGTGGATCCCTGTTGACCCTCTGTGTATTCAGCTGAGTCTGGTCCCATAAGCCTCGGCATAAATGCACAGCATGGTACCTCGATCCTCCCCGCAGCCCAAAGACCAAGAAACTCACTCTCACAGTCTCGTCCTTTCACCGCACTCTGCCCTCTCTCTGTCTCGCTCAGACACTCACAGAAAGATGGTATCTCTCCCCCACCACTCACTCTTCCGTCATCCCGCTCTCATCAAACTCCTGCTAGCAGGTGCATTGCTGTGTGAGCTTCTGTCCTGCAGGCTGATCCCGCTTCGCACCCCTTGGCATAAAAACAGTGACGACGACAAGAGGAACACGAGGAGGAAGAAGTACAGGAGGAGGAGGAGGAGGAGGAGGAGGACAACAGCTCTGGACCTGAAACAACAACAGCTGCGACAGCCGCATTGTCATTCCAACATTTGTTTCATGCTGAGTGCAGCAGCAGGTCAGCTCACGGCATGGGAACTGCAGGTCCAATGCTGCTTTGCATCCTCACTCGCGCCATTTTGCAAACTCAGCTCGAAGGACAGGTTTAATGTTATTTAAAGGATATATTTGTAATATTTACATGTAGACAAATAATTTTTAAAATATGATACATCCAAAGAATTTTTAGAAAGGTACAGAATTTGTGAATTTCAAGTGAATGTATTATTTTAAAAAATTTGTCACTGAGCCAATTTTAAAACAACGTTGGCATCACGTGATATCTCTATGTCTTAAGTGATCAAGATTCTCTGTGGTGATAGTTTACAATGATTATGAATGAATGAAATGTGTGAAATCTGATTCTTTTCTTTTGCATATATGATAGCAAACTGAGTATCTCTGTGTTTTAGACTTTTGGTCACACAAAACAAGACCTTTGAGGATGCCACCTCAGACTGTGGAGAGCAAGAAAATTTTTATAGACAAAACAATTAAGTGATTAATTAATTTAAAAAAGAAACAATCAATAGCTGCAGCCCTAAAATTTTGTCCAACAGCTTTAGGAAAAGATCTCTACATGTGAGTAGTGTTCTAAGTTAAACTTTTAGAAAATGTGAACCTATCCTTTACAAGCACTAATTTTTGCAAAATTAAAAACTGAGATTTTTGGCCTTTGGAAAGCAAAAAGGGCACGGTCTAATGTAACCGCCTTGTGGATCATTTTGAAATCAGCCTTTAGATTTCCTCCAATCATGCTGAAACGTCTGAGGCCACCATGCATTCCTCTCAAACAGAAGCTCTCCTCAGTAGCACAGTCACAGCGTGAAACCCACCACAGCCATCACACCTGCATCCATCCAGTCACAACATGTAGGTGAGCCATTTCTCCGGGTCTCCTCCGAGAGAAATGACCTGCAGGGAGCTTTGTGTGTGGCCAAAAGCAAAAGCAGTGGCTACTGATGCTGAAGAAACAACAAGCTGTCTGAAGCCTTTAACATCAAGAACAGCGTTTAACTCACAGCTGTGTTGCCACGTCATTTCGCTCCTGCTTTACCCTGAAACTCGACTCTAATGTATAAAGTTTTTCTTAAGCTTCACTCATGTTCTTCTCGACGTAACGCTCCGAACACAGCGTACTGTGTGGCTTTTTAACCTTGGGCTGCTCTTAAACATGGGAGGCCATGTTTCATGTTTCACCAAACACACTATAATCATGTGTGTCTCAGAGTCCGTCTTTACTGGCTCTCTTTTTGTTAGTTATTGGCTACCAGGAAATGAACACCCTCCTCATGTAATTAATGGGCACAATTATGTAATTGAGGAGTGGTCTGCTGTTCGCTGCAGACCAGATGTCCCGCGGAGCGGCTGGTCAACAAATTCAGTTGTTCTGATCACTTACAGTGGGGTCAGTGCCCGTATCGAGACCTCGCCTGCCCCCAAGCAGTCACCCAGACCCTCTTTTCTTTCTCTTGTAAATAAAAGCTTAATGGTTTACAAGCCTTCCAATAACCGTAATACCTTCAGAGCGAATTAGCTCACATGCAGCCAGACACACAGGCTGGAATAAAGAAAGACTGCTGTGAAGAAAAAATACACCCATGGGCATTTTTTTCTCCTTAAAATCTGAGTTTTTTATGTTTCAACTTCAAGGATAATGTGTGTTTTACTTTGTTTTCTTAAAAGACAGACAATTTTGAGATTAAAGACTTGACAAAAATTTAAATCTGAAGATAATTGAGCCCTGCTTGTACTAAAGAAACCACTTGTTTACTTCCATATGGCCTCTTATTGTTGTGTATTCACGCATGAATGTGTGTGTGTGTGTATGTTTGTGTGTGAGCACATCATCGTGGCAAACCAACGAAGCAATCCCTAAAGTTAAAGTTTAGATGATTGCCTTGCACTGTGCAGATTTACATACTGATGATGTCATCCCCTCACTGTGCATTCGGTCCTTCGCTGTTACCGAGGCTGTTTTCAAAAGTTAAAGAAACCCAGCTGAACACGTCTTTCAGTGTTTGAGAATAACACATCTTGAGGAAGAACTCCTGCTGCTGCGTATATATTGCTTGAGGCTTCAACATTAAGACAGTTTGCCAGAGCTGAAGTCCTTGAATATTTACTTGAGGAGTGTTTTTACATTTGATTTTTAATTACGGTTAATGCTGAGCTGACACCTCTATGAGCAGTTTGTGTCCAGCTCTGAGCCTCTGCTGTAAAAAACAGCCTGACAGCTGGTTGTTGAGTGAGCTACTCTCCTTCATCCTAAGTATCAGGGAATCTGTTCGAAAGTTTGATGCGGGCCCGGATCTTTCTCATGCCGAGCAAAACAAACACTCATTGCTGACATGAAATACAGAGGAGCCAGATTCTGCCTTATCTGATCCAAGTTCTCAGGCAGAGACCTGAGTTTTTTCTCAAGTACAAACAGCTTTGTGGAGGGGAATCAGTTTAAGAACTGCAATTCCTTTAAACTTAATAAAAAGAGTCATTTCTGACAGCAGAAACTGCAACATACAATGAGAATTTCTCGCTTATGAAAGCCTCCGTATGCTCACAACAGCTGTTTTGAAGCTCCCAGCAATGATCCAGACTTAAAAAGTAGAGAAAGCGTCATTAAAATGATAAACCATCTAACGCACTGCAAATCGTGGTTGCTCAACAAACGACAGAAAAGTCGGTCGGTGTAGTTAAGTCAGGCGGGGCAGGGCCAGGCAGTCAGTCAGGCAGTCAGGACGGTTTAGTTGTAAATGTGTTCCAGCAGGAAAAGCCAAGCTTCAGAGCAAGGCGAGCAGTCTGGAGTCGGCAACTTTCCCCTGCTCCAGCTAGTGCACCGCCCTCTCTGCAGCCCACCCAAGAAGCAGCCCATGGGCATAAATTTGAGAGCTTGACTCGCTGCGGATTTAAAACAATCTGCATCTCTCTCTCTCTCCCTCTCTCTCTCCCTCTCACTCCTCCACACTCACTATGAAATGTTTCTCTCATTCACCCTTTCCTCTCTTTTGCCCTTCTTTCCTTTCCAACAAATTCCACTGTTAATCAAAATGGAAAGCTTTTTCTCAGCGTGTGCCAGTAAAAATATTTTTCTAAAGGCTTAATTAATTCTGAAAATATGCAGCAAATGCACAGGAACAGTATTTTTCTAAGGTGCCGTAGGATCCCCATAAGGGATTCTTCTTCTTCTTCTTCTTCTTTTTCTTCATCTCTACTGTAAAGGAGACGACGGCGAAGCTTTGTTGAGACAAAGTTAATTACATCTCATAAAAACTCAACCTCCCAAAAGCTTGTTGTTTCCTGAGGGGAATTATTTTCTCAATAATAGCTTCAACACAAAGTGGACCGCTAGTTTCCATTTTGGTTTTATGACACTGGACCACAGGGAACATGACTGTAAACAAAATTTGACACAAGAAAACATCCAGTCAGTTCACTTCAGTTTAGACTTTCACAAAACCAACAACACAAGGACACAGCATCACTTTTTTTTAATCGTTTGCTGTAGAGCTCCTTGGCCTCAATGAGTTCAGTTTGGTTGCAGATGCTTCTCTTTGAGAGAAGATTCTTTGTCAATTCTGCTAAGAAAACAATCAACAGATGTTCTTATAAACGAAACAAATGCGAAGATTTTTCTCTGAATCACCAGTGAGAGTCTGAGTTCCCACAAAGCAGCTGAAGTCAAATCAAAGCGCTCTGCAGACTGGACATCACGTCAAACGTGTTAGAGTTAATACAAGGCTGTTTGACTGAGGGTGCAGTTACCTTTGACCCACAGCAGATTCATGTCAGTGTATCAGTGACGGCTGGGCCTGCATTTGGCTTGCAGTGGTAGTAAGTCATGTGTGTGTGTCACTGTGCTACGTCCATGCATGTGGACAGACTTCCTGTTATGGCATCTGATCTGGTTAACGTGGCATCAACAAGGCGCTGCAGATTCTCACAACTGTCACTAACTTACAGAGCGGGGAAACAGGAAATAGAAAAAGATGCAAGAGGCTGAGCAGCAGAGGGCAAGGAGGAAGAATGGGAATATTTTTAAAAGAAAATGAGGGAGATTTATACAAAACTAGAAACATTTGGAAGAGAAGAAACAAAAATAGAAGAAGAAACCTACAAAGAGAAAGAATCTTTGTCTTTTTTTGTGGTTTTAGAAGGCTGACCACACTGTTCCTTTCTCATAAACATGTAACATAAGGCAACAATACTAATGTGGTTTGACTCATCCGTTACTTAAAATTTAGTTTTTGTAACTCTATAAACCTCTAACACATGGAGATGTTCTCGATCTCTTTGTAGAAATCCATAAAAGCAAGTTTCATTTTTGGGGTAAATGAACTTAAAACTCCGTTTACTCACTCTTCAAAATCTGAAATAACTGTTTACACATATTTATGGAAAGTTTACATGGCTGAGAATTTCACTTTCTCACGCTTTTAATCTTGGAAATTTTGGAATGCTCGATTTATCCTTCGCAAGATCTTTAAACAATCGCTGAACGGCCATTAATCCATCCTTCAGGAGGAGGTGCTTGGTGGAGGTTACAACACAAACCCTTCATTGCACAAGGGCTCCTTAACACTGAATCTTTAGTGAGCTTCAGCTAAAATGCACCCCCCACATCAAGTACCAATAATTGTTTAACATCTTAAGTCTAAATAAATGCTTGGACAAAAAAAAATTAAACATTTTTGACACTGATAAATTGAGCAGTTTAACATATTTGTTAAATGGCAACATGAAAGTTTTGAAAAAATATTACTTTGCTACCAGTAATGAGTAACAGTGTTCTATATTGCTTAGACTTGAGCGATATTCAAAATTTAATATCACGATATTGTCTTACCCAGATATCGCACCAGATGATATTTGACCTTTTTTTTCTGCTTTAAACCAGAAATACTGCCAAAATAACAAGCTGGCGTTCTTCAAAACCAAGACCCTCATGTCTGTATATTAAAGTGCTGCCTACATCATGCCAATTAACCTGTGATAACCTCTCCCACTCCTCAATTAGCAGCGTGCATTGCCTCCACTGCCACAGCAGCTCAGTGTGGGGTTTTTTTTTTTTTCAAAATAAAAGTCTGAAGATGCTGTAACCAATTTTCAATATTTGATATTGTGAAAAATATCACAAATATCACGATATTTGATTATATCTAATATCGGCCCGAGCCTCATATTGCTTTTCCATTAATACTTTTGAGTGCGCCAAGT
Source organism: Naso annulatus (assembly GCA_029783625.1). NCBI lineage: Eukaryota > Metazoa > Chordata > Actinopteri > Acanthuriformes > Acanthuridae > Naso > Naso annulatus. The sequence goes on along the minus strand of JAPZDX010000012.1, from coordinate 10,522,410 downwards.
CAAAACATGCTGCATTTGTGTCAACACACCCAACTGTGGTGAGTCACACTTAACATGGGCCATCTCTGGAGTCGGTTTAAAGTGCGCCCAGAGTGGATCTGACTGGATTGGCTTGGCCATTATTCAAATATGGCTCAGCTAGCTGCTAGCTTCCTCTTCTTAATCTGTTTCGTCATCCTGTCTCTATTTTTAAGTGATAAGCAGTAGATGTCAAGCGAAATTACAATGACAGCCTGAAAATTCATGATGACAAGAAGCTGGCTACCACAACCAGTATACAGTGCAATAACAAACCGCCCTAAAGAGGATGCTGCTTTGAAATGTCATTGACTCAAGCAAAGTGCGTCATCAGAGAAGGACACACCAAGTCCTGTTGTATGCAGAAGACCCTGCTGCACCGGGCTGATTTGACGAGCAAAGTCTGCAACTGTGCAAGAACACAGGCTTCCTATATCGAAAACCTACAAATACTACCCAGGCATGATAAGCACTGGCACTGTTTAAAATAATATTATCAAAATAAAACATTAAAAATCATGTGCATATTTAATTTTAAAGGTCAAATATGCTGCATACCACCACGTAAGTAATCATAAATGTCCGTGCTCCTTTATAGATTCATATCTAGATACTTGCTGTATACATTAAGGAGAGAGTGTGGAATGTGGAACTGCAATTTGAACAAGAACATCTGCCAGGCGGAGGATCTGTGGATGTTATCTCATCTCAGATAACAGAACTGTTGTCCAGAAGGCTCATCATAAACACACGCAACATGGACGCACCTCCGCACTCTTTCCCTCTTCTGCTGTCTCTCTCTCATTTTGTGGAAGTCAGAAATAATGACTCCAGCAGCAAAATGTAAAAGCCTGTCACACAAAACAGCGCAGGAAATTCTGTGACTTACATATAAACTGTTAAGGAGAAGCAATGTAACCTCTTTGAGAGGTTGCAGTTTTGTTGGAGGAGTAAGAAAGAGAAAGAAAGCATTTCTTTTTATCTGGAGCAAAGTTTCACCCAGATGTTTTTCGTTCTTTTGTGTTGGTGAATTCAAAAGGCTTCAAAAAAATCATCATATCACAACACAATGACCCTCCTCAGCTATTCGACAACATGCGGGCGAGACAGCTCTGACAGTTTCTCTCTTATTGGTGGACGTCAGAGAGGCACAGGCGGTGACTGTCAGGCACTGTGTGGTAATTACACTGATGATGGCAGCACCCGAATGCACTATGGCAACCTGGTGAAATAACAAACACCGCCTCCTCCTCGGTTTCTGCCTGCCGACAGGACAGCGCGCCGTGAGTCATCAGTGGCTGAGAACACACACATAGAAACACACACATACGGCCAGAGACGCTCACACATGAGGGTACAAAGTCTTGCAAGAATATAAATACTCCGCAAGCACAAACACACTTCTGTAAACATCAAATTCATCCAGTTATCACTCGCACTCCATTTCGTTCGATACACTTTTATCAAACGACAGAGTGGCATCCTGAAAAGTCCTTTTATCCGACTCCCCCACAGACGCCGCTGACGTTTCGCCTTTGTCATCCACGGCCGATCACAGTCTCTCAAAGAAAACTAACCACAAGGCCATTGTTACGAACTGAGCCGATGTAACAAAGGAGAGTGAGTGAGTAACCATGTGGGCTGTTTGTGCATTTGAAAGTTATTTGCAGTCTCACCTGGATCCCATTAGCACTAGTTTGATTTCTAATATCAACCACATGAGACGATAGTTAGCAGGCAGCAGGCCTAACTGCTTTTGCACACATTCACACACAAATGTATCAGAAACCGCCACCCTCATTCAAAGAAAGAGAAGGAGGGACGGACTCACATGCTTCAATCCATATCACACACATAAATACATTCCCACAGATGCAAGCTGACGCAAAAAACCCAACTAGCATCATTCTGAATGCCGCCTGCGGCTCCACATGTGACTTGACCTTTCTTGTGTGATAATAAGGCTTTTAGAGAAGTGAGGTGACGTTTGAGCCAAAGCGTTCCCACATCAGGGACCAGGCCCGCCCGAAAAGACAGAACAGAACAGACTGGTTGATCGGTCCAAGTTTTGTAAGGTCAGCAGGGCCGTGTTGGGTAGGCCCTCCATTGTTTTATTGTGTGTGTGTGTGTGTGTGTGTGTGTGTGTGTGTGTGTGTGTGTGTGTGTGTCTGCTTCCAATCTCACACAAATTCATTTTGGACAGTCCTGCAGTTCACAGTTTACGTTCAACAGCAAAGTTTGAACCAAATGAAGCAGGCACTGGTTCTTCCTTGTAGCAAAGAGGAGGTAAATTGTGGAGATTAGCAACCCTGTCTTCCACAAAGTATGCCTGTATACAACTAATTTGCCAATTTTTAACTTTTTACAGGAACTTTGGTTTTTCATGCGGGCATCACTGACAGATTTGCAGGAATTTGATCAGAAAAATATAGAAGAAAGGCCAGCACAGCTTACCAAACCTACTTTTCTATCAGCCACCAATTAAAAATTGCACAGCTGACGTGCACTCCTAGTCTTCCTTTTTCACTATTGATGACTTTGATTATCCAGTGCCCAGTTTTTATCGTACTATATTGACTTAAGCATTAATACAAGTGCATTGTTGTTACATGAAATTAATTCATAGTTATTTAATTTAAAATATTGTTAAGACTTCACTTAAAACATGCATCTACATCAGCAACACATTATGAACATATATAACACCTTAAGAACACACTTATAATGCGTCACAGGTAGTTATGGTTAGGGTAATCCGAACCGTACTTATAACTATGATTATACAGCACTACAGGCACATTATAACCCATTACAAATGATGCATCATAGATGCATGCTTCAAATAAAGTGACACCAAAATATTTTCTTATTGAATAGTTTTAGTCATCCACCACATGGTTAGACACTCTCTCTAAGGGAAAAAACATGCTTAAATCATTAACAACACAGAATTCAGAAAAAAATAGAACAAAATTGAGAACATGAAAATTGGAGGAAAAAATTTTTTTCTGACATTTTGCTGCTGGGATAAATTTCCACTGGAATTGTTTATTTGATTGAGGAAAGCATATGTTTTTCACTACACTGATCTTGTCAAACTCGTGATTGCTGGGCGTTCAGAGCAAAGGACTGTGACACCAGAACGTGGGATTTAAATCCTCGAAATGACTAAGCTTAGGTTCGTGTGCTAAGATTTGGGAAAAATGGTTTTGTTTAAAGTTGAATAAAGTTAACATGTCTAGAGCTTTGCATCACTTTTCAGTATGAAACCAGACCACAATCTTTCTCTGTCCTGTGAGACTGAAACATAAACATTGAAAAGTTTCGTAATTCTTCGCTTGTTATGGGTACGTACTGCGAGTCAAGAACATATAGGCAAAACAAGTGACATCACACTTGGTTAAAAATGTGCAAATAAAATCAGTTTTCATACTTTAACGTTTTCTGATTATGTTGATAGGAAACATAAACCGGCAGAGATTAAGTGCGATAAAAATGCACTTGCTGAAGCAAATTGTTCGGTCAGGAATTGATCTTTTTCTGGGAGACTGGGTTGAGCTCAGGGTGGTGGCCAATTCCCATCTGACCTTCATGAGCAAGAGCAGAGTTTGTGTCTTACCACAGACTATGAGGCTTTGCTTTTTTTCCACCAAACAGCATCTTTCCCCAAACTTAACCAAGTGTTTAACTTGCCTAACCCTAACCAGACTCTAACCACAGTTTATTTGCCACAACCACAATCTTTTGCTGACACTAACCCCTCTGTAGTAGTCATTGAACATCATTCAGAGCTTTTGCAGAGTCATCAAATATTAATGTTCTCTCTATCAGTGGGG
>JAPZDX010000012.1:10489549-10502646 GCA_029783625.1 Naso annulatus | reverse complement strand
CCATGTTACTTTTTTTATGGTAAAATGTTTTATGAAACTATTCTCTTTTGACAGGCAGTCAGTGTTATTGGATTTGCCATACCTAGTGTAAACTATGCTCAGTAAGTTGATTTTATAGATTTTCTACTAGCTGCTGCAATCCTTATTTGACAATTTGATATATAAATTTGAAATAATTAGAATCAATGTATTATCATTTTATGGCACAAGGTTGTACAGCGAAATGCAGTTTGCAAAAAAGCTGTCCCGTAGTCTGATGGTATGGTGGTGAATACTTCTGTATCTCTTTCCAGATGACAGTAGGGTGAACAGAATGTGGCTGGGGTGGGTGTTGTATTTTATTATCCTTTGGGCTTTGATGTGGGGGCAATTCACCTCATATGATAATAACATAACATAACATAAGTATAATCTGATTTATCCAGCAAAGACTCTTGATATCAAACGACTTGTTTAAATCAAATGACCTCTCCAACAGTGAACATCAAGTCAAAAGTAAAGCTCTGCCTGAGTTCACATAAAGGATGCCGGATGTTGTTCTGTAACAAGGCACTTCTGATGTAACGCGGAGATATAACAGGCAACTAGGTCTGTCATAATAGGATCAACCTGTGGAGTTAAAAGTTATTTGAAGTGCCAGTTACGCTGGAGCAAGAATTCAGACAAGGTTTCGCACAGATCCACTTGCTTTGAAATGATTCATAAGACATTAATGGAGTTCATTTTTTTACAAAAAAGATATTGTTTAACCTGATGCATACAGCACAACATACATATATGATGTACTAATAAATATCGATTAAAAAAAGCAATTACATTAAAACTTAATAAAAGCACTAAATTACTGTCTTTTATGTGAGACCATCACAGAAATATCTGTTGACAATCAGCTGTGTTGCACCTTAAATTGCATACAGTCTATTTTACCCCTTCACTTAGTTGGCTGGCCTGCATCTTAGATTGCTAATTAAATAATTGATCTGTCTTCTGCTTGGGGATTTGATTTGACCGAGTCAACAGCGAGTCTGAACGTACTTGGGCAAAAGTAGGCTCACTTTTTATAATTACTTACGTATTTGCTGTACATAATAATAGCACTAGTCCCTGAGTATATGTCATAACATGATTACTGCAAATCATTATTGCATGTTTATGAACTATTGTACACACCCAACATGGCACTGTTGTTTATGGTTTACCTGAGGACTGGTGAGAAGGAGAGAGTGTGAGGACAGTTTCTTCCCAGGTTGTCCCGTTGTGACACAGCGGCCGGGGGACAAGTCTGACGGACACCTTAAACCTCCCTAGGGGATTTGCAGGATTGTGATTGGAGTGAAGGATTAGGGTTTAGGTGGCACACAGTAAACAGTGGGTCTGTGGGTCAGTGTGTCAGTATATCAGTGAGTCAGTAGGCTTTTATTTTTTCCAGACTAGGTCAGCTATCCATTTTCCGTGAGAGGGGCCAATGCAATTTCTCCCTGGCGTCAAAGATGGATCACATGTTAACACCGAACTGTGCTCGTGCCCTGACAAGCATCACACCTTCAGCCAAACACTCTTTAGCCATGTTCTTCTCTATACATAAACAAAAGGCTTCTTTTCTTTATGGGCCTCGGTAGGTGCATTTTCATCATCACATAATTATTCATTATTTATTCAAACTTAGAGCCGCTAAAAGCTGCAGATTTTTGCATTTGTTATCCTGCAAACAATTGCTGCATGTCTGGACAAAGGCAAGCTGCACCAAACATAAAATAAATATTTATTGTCTTAACATGTTCGAAATAAAGTCATCATCATCGTCATCACTATGATCACCATGAAAGTGCAGATTTTACCAGGATAAACAAGTGAGCAGAGGTTGGTCAAAGGATAACCTCATCCATTTCACAAATATTCACCTGCTTTCCCTTGCAATATTGAGCCAGGCAGAAAGTCTGGTTTAGTTTTTTTTCCTACAAGTTTTATTTTTGAGATGTCTCCTGTTGAACCATCTGCTGCCACACAAATAGAGTGTGGGTAAATGGAAATTTGTTGTGCCACATAAAGCATTAAAAACAGAATATGAAGTCAACATCAGTATAATAGAAACAATAGCTTGGTTACTCCAAATAAACTACAGACATCAGTGTGGAGTATGCACTGCTTTTTCTAACACCCCATCGTATTTGGGTAGTGAAGGAAAAAATCCAAGAAGAACTTTAAAAAAGTCTTCCAAGTAAAAACCCAAATTATCTGCATGAACAAAAGTAGTGCTATTTCCAAGGCGCTCTCAAAATCAGCTATCAGAAATCAGAAGAGTAAGAGAATCCTATGCGGCCTTATATCCCCAAATCTGGGATGTGCTGGTCACTTTACATATTGTTGCTCATCAATATTAAATTGGGGCATGTTTTGCTAATTGCCGCTGAAGCAAATCTGGATGGACTCATGGAGCAAAGCATGAAATCAGTTTACTTTTTTGTGAAGCTAGGAGCAGAAACTTGTAACGATGCCTTGGTGAATCCAACCGTTTTTTAGGGTAAAAATTAAGCTCGCAAGCACAAATCCTTTTAGGCTGTGCACTTTGAGGGAGTTGGCCTATGAATTGTCACACAGCTGTGGTGTGTAGTGTTGAGAAGTCTCCAGGCACTTGTGCAGTTTTTCAAATATATCAGATGGCTGGTGAATATAATGAAGGATTTAGAAACTAAAAAGCAAATTACGTGCTACTCATGAATTAGCAATTAGCTCCGATTGCTTCTGAACTTGTTGATTAGTAATTATTCAAAATTCTATGCACCATGTTGTCAAATATTACAGATATTTCGTTTGGCACTTTTCTTATTTTACCTTGAAAGGCGAAGACGTATTGATACTAATTTAGTTTAGAGCAGTTTCACTGTCTTCCCAGAAGGGGGTGTCCAATACCTGGACTAGCCCATATCAAACTTAAATTTCAAGACCAATAATGAATAAATGGAGAGAAATATATCTGACATAAACGCACTCACTATGCACAATTCCTTCAGGTGTAATTACATTCTAAATGCTGAGAGGACCCTAAACCTAATTATCTCTAAAAATGAAGTTTTTTGTACGTGTTTGGTCAGCCTGACTGCTAATTCCAAATGTTTTTTGCAGCATGTCTGCAAGATGTATGAAACTGATATGTTTCTATTTGTAAGAGTGGCTGTAATTTCCAAGTAAGAAACTAACCTTAAGAAAAAGAAGATACACACTCCACACTAGGTTTCAAACATGTTATCACAACATGCAATCATTTTATATTTTTAAATTAGAGAGAAAGTCATATACAGAGAGATAAGTAGGTTTGATGTTGTTGAGGTGCATCTGTACTGTATGAGGCAGAGGTATGCCTCCTCAGACTTGTAATCTTAAATAAGTGTGACGAAGGCATTTCTGGCTGACTTTACAGAGATGTCACTGCAGCCTGATGAAGTATGTGACACTAACACATATATTCTTTTCTTGTTTTAGAGTTTCTGTCAAATGTAAAATGTCGTGGTATTGCTCCAGCTGAATTCGCTGACTGATGCTATTTAACATTCTCTATTTTTGTGTGTTGCACAGGCTCGGTGATAAAACAACTGGATCAGCCTCCGTCATTCTTTGAAGTAGGGGAGCTTGGGATGTCTCTCTTTCAAAATCAAGTTATGAGAGCAGAGGAGGAGACGGCTGCTATGTGTGAGTTAAAGGGTAAGAATTGTTGTGATTGTCATGCCATAACTGAGTCCATCCACTGGCAGCATAACTGTGCACCACGTGAGTCACAACAACCAAACTAACTCAGCGTCTGTGTTGCTTTGTTCTTGTTACAAGTACTGCTATCAATGTCGGTGTCCACCAAAAGGGACAAACAACATTTGACCACAAATAATTTTGCATGAAACTGCTGAGTTTTCACTGATAAGCTTGAAATATTTGACCAACAGTAACTTGGACAGGAATGTGTATAAACAGCTTCAAACAACTACAAAGTACCAGACGACACTCAGACGGTGATTATAGTCCATGTTTGGTGGTGTAACATTGGATGTTAAAGGGGAGTAGGCAAATTTTCAAAGTGCAAGTCAGGGATTTTGGGACTTGATCATCAGGATGAACACTGGAAGATTTTTAAAAACATGGAACACTGGTTTAGATATCTTAAATATCAGTCAGTGTAGGATCATGGTTCACCCCATAATGATGTTGAATTTTGTGCTACTGTATCGATATAGTAGAACCACAGTAAGACACACATTTTCTCTAGTTTTGTGTTTCTCATACAGTTCATACACTAACATTCTTGTCTATTTTTAAAGTTAATCATCTATTTCCATACTATTGTCTCAGCTTTAGGTTGTGATCAATACCAGATGTAAAATGCGTGATGTGAAAATGACAACATGCCAAGGGAATGTGACAACTGTTGACACACCAAACACAGACAGTCCATAAAGCCACTTCCACTATTTGTATGAGCAAACACGCCCTTTGCCCTACAGACAGTGTGATTCCATGGCAGGTAACTTTTTTCTCGTGCTGGCTAAAATTGGAAAGTCAATGACATGGCATGCATTTTCACCCGCAGGAGTTCTCTTCACCTATAATGATGTATTTATATCTGTGCCATTAACACATGCACACGTTATAACGACTATAACTAACTAATACTAAATCATTCGTGTTGGGTATAGACATGGTATCTCCATATTTTGTCTTTAAAAAAAAAAAAAAACATAAATCAATGCTATTGGGCACTTCTCTTCTGTCTTTAAGTTTTAGATACATGTATTTAGTATTTTATCATGTATAACTGTGCATAAAAACACAATATCAACTATGATGACAGACTGTTATTTTAAAAACACAGGATTTTTCCCCCCAGATTTTTGGTTTTGGACATACAAGGTTTCTGCCCAACAGCGATGTAATGTTTCCCTTTACGCACTTGGCAGTAAAATCTATGTAAGATGCCCTGAGGCAGAATTTCACTTTCTTGATCAAAATATAGTCCCACTGAAAACATGAAACATTACCCTTATCCCCTCCTAAGGGTGCATGGAGGACCTAAGTATCACTATTGGAACTATGTGTTTACAGATATTTTGTTACCTTTTGCTGTGGTCAGTATAAGTTGTATCCATTAAAAAAAAAAATAATAATAATAATAATAATAATAAAAGGAGTTTCACTTGTTTAAAATATTTATTTATTTATTAAAAATAAAGGGTAATCATGTAATTTCAGCACATCTCTGACAAACATTTAATTGCCATTATAAATCATTCAATATACATAAAACATTGCTAAAAAAAATATAAAGACAATAACTTTAACTTTCAGTTGACACAAAGTTCAAATCTGGACTCCGTTTCCATCATCAGTTACAGGGTACAGAAATTCCTGCATCATCTGTGTTCTTTGAAACACATGCAGAACTAACATTCCACCACAAACTAGAGCTGAGGAAAATAAGCTGAGTGACATTTGCTTTCTGTCAGCCCATTTACATTTACTAGATAGTGCTCACCCAATTCAGAAGTAGTAGACCCTTCAAGCAAAATTTGCTCTAGAAATACATTAGGGTGATAAAGTGCTTAGTAAGTTCCATTACAAAGGCTCCTCACTGTCCCTTTTAGTCCTGGGACAGAGAGGGCTCACTAGATAAAATAATAAACAATAATATTTCACGCTGAATTCATTTTTGTTTTTACGTTTTTGACTTAAAAGTTCTTTGTATATCAACAGTACAATAGTTACACAGGTCCAACACAAAACATCATTAAGGAAGCAGAAAACATCTTTGACTTTCCCACTGCTTCGTGTAAACATAGGGGAGAAGAAGACAAGGTCCGGGTCTCAAATCTGTACTTGTGTAACTGAAGTGATTGAACTATAAAATTTTTTCCAACTTGAACTTACATGAGGCATGTGCTGACAGATGTCTGTCTTTGACTTTGTAGCGCTACTGCCAATTTCAAATTTGAAAACCTCATAAAAGTGTCCTGAAGCATTTTACCAAGAACTTATTATACCTTTCATGCTTTGTGAGCTGTTGCACGTGTTTGCATGTCCTTTCCCTGCAGTGAGTTTATCCTCATTTTCTGTTGCATTGTTGGGCAATAGTGCCCAAGTTCTTCCACTATAGGTACAGGACAAAGTGCTGCACATACTCATGAAGTTAAATAAAAAGTACAATACTGGAATTATCATTTTTGCTATCTGGATAAAAGGAAGATGTTTTCAAATCCCCCCCAAAATATTATTAGATTACCATGACGGGAAAGTTTACATCACCCGAAGAAAACTTTAGACTTTGGGACATATGAATGCCAACGTGCAACGGTACATGCTCGTTGACCAACCTGCTTCACAGACCTTCACATTACATGACACTGGAGCAATTGCCAAATGTTTGTTCATGCTGCTGAAAAATGACCTTGGGCTCATACAGAGCCTTAGTTACCCAACTGATAAGCAGACTTGTGCAAGTAATACAGTGAAGATGCTGATTCAACATATTGCAACCTGTTGCATCGGCCGTACTCAAACAGAACTCAGGGCAGCTTGTGCCCGTCCAAACTTTTTCAGTTCACTGTTTTCTTGAACATAAAATCTTCTTATTTCCGAAAAATCACAAAAACACGTTTGTTGGATGTAGAAAGAAGGAAAAAGTCATAATATCAGAACACAGATGAGAGTCCATATGAACATTGGGTCCCAGGTCCAGTGATATTGGATTCTCTTTAGCATTCAGACCAAGATGACTTAATATTCAAAGTATAAGTTGCACTTTGTCATCATGATTTAATGAAGAAGGCACACTTTAAATCAAGGATCTCTGTCATTGTTTTAAAAGCCTCGCTTTAAAATGGCATAGCATTTTCATTTGCCACTGACATAAAGATAGAAAAATATTTTGTGTACATTGTGCGCACAGCTAAAATTTTGAAAGAGCTACAAAGTTCAGTCAGTTTTGTTTCGAAATGAATCCCAGCAACAATTGTGAAATACAAAATAAATAACCTCCATTTGAAAAAAAAAAACCAAACAAACAAAAAAAAACAGACAAAAAGATTGCAGTACTAAAATTTACACCACAGCGAGGGCTTCATATTAAATCTCTGTTTGGTGTGACCTCCATACATCAGCCCTGGCCTGATCCGCCTGTCACCACTATAAATGTTTTACATTAATGTGACACCTGTCTTAAATAAACAATGACATGTGACTGACTCAACACAGATAATCTGTGTTGAGTCAGTCATGCGTTATTGCTGCTTTGTACCCAGAATCTCTCAAATGAGTGTCTCTGTCATTTGAATGAAAAAATGCATAACTGCATTCAGACTAAGCATATTATCTTATTTAGACTGACGTGGCTTATTGCAGGCACTTAAGATTTCCCCCTAACTAACCCTTTACATGCTGTATCTACACTCAAAGTGATAATGAATGATGAATAGAATGATTTCTTAATATATCACAAAAAAAACTTAGTGATTTATATCTTAACATCTGTATTTTCTTGCTAGAATATGCCTGAGTGGTGATATTCTTTTTCTTTGTGCCCACCATGCCCCTAATATAATCGGAACACAGAAAAAAAATGTGCATTTTCATCTCCACTGTTCATATGTTTATATCTTTTTGTCTGTCTGTTGTCAATACAAGTGGAATTCTTTAGTTTCCAGAGTCAAACAGTCTACAACAACAGAACCATGTCTTTCCTACTCTGTCCTTCATGTGCATCCGCAGGACTCCACTATCATGTCAGGGACGTCTGTTTTGACAATGCTGTGCTGAGAGTTGAAATACACCATGGAGAGTGGCCGACGCTCAGTGGGAACACAGCATGAAGATGCGGCCGTGTTGATGCCGTTGACTTTCAGCTGGCTGAAGACAGTGGCGTGGAAGGAGGATGCTATGCCTGGTGAGCCAGCCAGATGTTGGGGGCACTGACCCATGCAGTAGTTCATATGGTAACCCTCAGGTGCAATGATCCAGTCATGCCACTGGATATCCTTGAATTTGATGTAGAAGTCTCTTTTGCAGCACACAGTAACATCGTCACCGCAACGCAGAGAGCGCTTCCTGAGTAAGTGCTTGGAGTGGTTGTCTCTGAGACGCACCTGAGCCACCATGAAGGGCTGGTAGGGGGTGTCAGAGGAGTCTTCCAGGGAGCAAAGGTTCTTCCCATCCTCCTCGCAACTAACTTCCAGCTGCAACCGGTGTTGGCTGCCATCTAGGAAGGTTTGCAGGGTGCGAGTGATGGGGAAGGTGTGCCAGTTACTCTCTTGGACCTCTAGCATCTTTTCTATCACCAGGGTGCGATTGGAGTCTGACTGTCCACCATTGGTGGAGAGGAAAACTCGAGCAGAGAGGCGAGAATCTCTGCGAGGGTCCTTGGATGAGCGGACATAGATCCAAAGTGAAGACTGGAGGACCTGGATGCTTTGGCCACGTTCCTGCAGGAACTGGAAGGTGAGACTGAGGTTGGCCTTATCACCCATCTTTGTCTCATCTATAGATCAATGACAATTGAAGAACAAAAGAGACTGTTAATATTTTGGTAATTTCACCAGTTGATACACAAGCAAAGGGGTAAAGTGTAACTATGGACTCATGCAAAAGTAATGCTCAAGTTTCTCTACTTCCACCAGGCTGAAGCATTTTACCTCATCAGTCGTTATAGTTGACCTAAGCTCACAACAAACACCGCAGTGCAAACTATCAAACTGAAGATTGCGTCTAAAAATTGTTGACAGTCACTGTATTCCTAAACTTTTATCACATTGTATGTAACAGTGATGTGGTTAACAAGGCAGGCGTAATCCTGACCACATTTGTGCCCATTTTACGCGCTGACATACGTAAAGCGCACGCAAAACGCTTGTGTGCCATACAGGGACGAAAAAGTGTAAAAGGTGAAAAAGAAAACTTACTTATATCTGCAAAGCTCACTATTTCATAGCCTTGATCTTTTGTTGGTAGATTGTTTTCTAGTTCAAGAGTACCATCCTGTCTGACGCGCCCGGCGTGCAGTTTGCGCAGCGCTGTGAGGAGCGCCACCCGGGGAACTGTCTGAGTGATATTTGGTCTCTCTTTCAGGTGCAATTTCTCCAAAAGTTGCTGCTTGGCGATTTCTATCATCAGCCCTTCCTCTGCGCTTTTCTCCATCGCCGGCAAGCCACAAGACGCGCAGCCCGGGGAGCCGCTCACACAAACACCCTTCATCAGAAAGGGTGCCAAAATGAAAAACGCAGGGAATGAAAAGGACAGCGTGATCCTCGTCTCTGAAGTAAAAATATCCATTGCTGTACTCGGCGTGCGTAAAAGGACAAATAAAAATCTTCAAATCCCAGTTTTCTCCGTTGCTTTTCCTAAGTCTCAGGTTTCCCCAGTGTTGTCAGAAGTCTTCGTTCGCAGCTGGACAACGTGAGGACAGCAGGTGAGAGGAAAGAGTGGAGTTTCACCCTCCTGGTGGTGAAGATATCTGGGGTAATCCACCAAAACTGGTGACACGCTGGAGGGACGCACCAATGAGCGCATCGGGGCACCAAGGAAATTACTGGCAAAGCATCTGCCTGTCCCGCTCTCTCAAACAACACACATACACACAAACACACACACACACACACACACACCACACACAAAACACGCGCTCACATGTAGGCTGACTCAATTGCCGACATAGATAGGGGCCGACCGCTGACACACCTGCTGCAGGACCTCACTCGCTGCTTTGCAAGAACAAACACGTCCCCTTACAGGTGATGGTTTTGATTAATTATAGGATAAACTAATAAGGTCGTTACCAACGTTTATTACAACACGTCGATAGTTTTTGTGCCTCGTCGTCCTCTCCAGTGTAAATGAGCAGGAACCTGCCTTCACTCAAGCCGATCAAAGTTGAAATTCAGTGCCCTTTAACCCAGTTAAAGCGTTACAGAGTACGCGGGACTCATAGCCACCAAACAATTGAACTGTAGAATAAACGCGCAAGAGTGCTCGAGGCTATGAGGCGGGGATTGTGGTATTTGAAACACGCTCCGTCATGTTTCTCGCAAAGGGTGGCACATTAAACAGCAAATTGAATTCTACTGTGTTTGAGCGAAAGAAAAATCGAGAAAAAGAGGAGAAGAATGACTTCGCCTTTGATTCCTACATGTTCTGGCATAAAACCCGAAATAGCTCAATAAAACTGCACAGGGTTTAACTGGCCTCAATGCAATATGTAGGCATTGATGAATCTGCTGAAATGTCATTATTGCCCTGAGAAACAGGCCGTCAGCACACTTGCATTACTCTCCTACTTTCTACTTATGATAATGCACATTATTCCAAGTTTGTCGGGAGGTGGAGGGTTAATAGAGCACACTACAGTTAACCTACCATGTTGAATGTAGTAGACTAATATGCTGCTAGTAAGTTACAGCCTACCGATTCAAAACCTTGTTTGAGGAGTCCTAGCTGTGGACTCCAGGACAAGGATTGACTTTCAAACTCATATAAAAGCTATTTAGGCTACTCATAATGTGTAGAAGCCTAATGTGGAAAAGGTGCCCCATGCGTTGTCACAAGCTGTGTTGACAATCAAGTTTTCTCAGAACTTGTCATGAACTGCATACCCCTAAAATCTGCAAGCTATGTTTGATGACCTTAGTTGATTTATGTGTATTTTTGGTTGCCTCGGGGTTGAAATTGTCTCTCCACGTGCACCTCAAAGTCACAACATAGGCTATACCTCCGTGCACATACCTAATCCTGTTTTTGTCTGCAACTGTTTTTCTTTCTATTGCGCAACCCTGTCTAAATACACTTTATCCAGTTTTATCACAACTGTTTACCAATTTACCACAGTATTGTATCTCATAGTCAACTCTTTTTTATTTTATTCTTGGCTATTTTATATTAAATTTCTATAGCCTTTTTTCTGTCCTTGTGTCTTATGTTTTTTTTTTTTTTTTTTTTTTTTAATTTAATTTACACGCTGTTCAACAGAGCTTGAAAACAAGAATTTTATTGCCAATGACTGCTGATCGTGTTGTTGTGTATGTGACAAAGAACCTGAAACTTGTATGAGTTTAAGCAACAAGGTTTTACCATGACATAGAGGTAGACTGCCGACATGTGGGGAATCTTAGGAACTACAATAAGCTACTTACCCGTGTACAGTACCGGTGCCTTTCAATAATAGACACATGCCCTAAATTAATATACATATAAAAAAAATTAAAGGTAGTTTAATCATAAACATGTAGGCCTTTTATTTCGTAAGAAAGGTTAAAATAAGATTGAAACTCATAGACTATCAGAAGTTAGTGTTGGATGTTAAAATTCCGTAGGCCTATGTAGGGCCTATATTTTGCTATTCTATATTTACTAGATAAATTCGACCTGTTGCTGTGTAGAGGAATGTGCCTTCGTAAAATGCTGCAGTGATTTCACAGCTCCTAGCGGCGATAAACCTTAATTGATTTAAAATTAAAGAAGACAATCAACATAGCGACGTCATGATTGCACCTTAATGACATATGTGCATAAACACACTCATAGGCCTATATTAATTTTTTTTTTTTTTTTAGTCACAGTTTCATGTGTGAATAGTTCTACAGTACCTTGAACGTCTCTCTGCGACTGAGAAGTACGCTGCTGACGTAAACTGTCCGTGAGGGGAAAAAAGTGACGCTGACACACACACATACACACACAAGCCGGAGCCGTGAAGGGGGAATAGCGTTTTGTTTCTTTTTTCTTTAATTTGTGTCCTTTTATTCTTTGGCGTTTTGTTGTTATTTAGCTGTATTTCTGTAACGGATTCGACTGCCTTGCTGCTCAGCGCTTGCTTTCTATCGTTAACGTCCATGTCGCTCTCCTCTCACGCGGCGCTATTTTGACAGTCGGGGTCGCAGTGAACCAACTCAAGCTAGCAGCACCATTATATTAGCACGGGTAAGTCATTCGGAAAGCTAGCTAACAGTACTAGTTAGCGCCTCCTTTTTTGAGACCTGACAGTGCTGTTACGGGTTTATAACAAGGTTCGCCTCAATGTAAACACATGCTACTTTGTTGATTTACCAGTTGTAACATAAACGCTAGGTTTTGTTAACGTTGGGATGCTAGCGTTCACCGTAAAGAAAAGGCTAGCTAGTGGGCTAACATTAGCTAGGTGGCTAACGTTAGGTGCTGTAGGTGGCTAATTATACTCGCCGAAGGAAGCAGGCTAATACCGTGAGCTAGCTATTGTTAGCGTGTGGGCAAGCTAATATTTTCAGTCAACTGCTTAGCCACGGTTCTGACCATACCGACATCTGCTCTTTACAGACACTACTTGAAGGACTCTCAACACGGACTCCCGACACACGGGCAGCAAAACGGTGAGCTGAACCTTGAGGATTATGTGAGATAACTTATGAGCTATGATCCATGATCTCCAGTCAGATAATGTAACGTAACGTGAAGCACCATCTTTAAAGTCCGCGTTCTCCATGCCTGACACGAGATGGCCATGTTAACATTTTTTCTTCTAATCTTAGTGAAGAGACGTTACTGGAACTGGGTAAATCAGTGGGTGACTGAATTGACGAGGAATCATGTAATAAGATAAGTGGAGGTGTTAGAATGAAGTAACTGGAATTTTGTTTGTAGGTTAGCTGTTAATTGCAGTCATATTTTAAAGCCCACCTTATCTGGCGACAACAAGGTGTTATTTATACCGTTACACCCTGCCATCTGTGTGTGTCTACTAATAGTCAGAAACGTCAGCAAACAAGATGTAGATATAATAACATTAACCGGAAGTTACAAACCTGTAGTTTGTTTAACTTATTGAATGCTAGTCAGTTATGAGGATAAGTCAAAGTGAGCTGGTTCAACAATCCATCGGAAGAGAGCCTTACCACACAGCTGGGCTGCGATCATTGTGCTATAGCATTCAAGTTTGTATCCTGCTGTGTTTTGAAGCTTTCATTGCCACTCTCCAAACCAAGGCAGGCCAATATGTCATCCAAGGCTTTGGCTCAGTGAGGCACAAATGTTCTAAGATGTACCGAGATCAAATTGAAACAAACCTGTCATTGCTTTTGTGTTCCAATTGGCGTTGAGGA
>JAPZDX010000012.1:10438927-10457589 GCA_029783625.1 Naso annulatus | reverse complement strand
AGTTTAATGAGCTTTCCTTGTATTTTATTTTATTTTTTAAATAATAGATTCTATGGGTGAAAGAAAATATCAATATATATCGATATTGCAATATTATGTTATGTGATATTGTATTGATTTTCTAAAACACTAAATTGATTTTTACTTAATAGTTAACATGCAAGGATTCGTGACAGTCTTTCATTTAGTTGGATTTTCAAACCCCCCGAATGCTGTGCACAAAATTATTGCTGACATTCTGATTGCATAAAAAAAGTAAACTTTTTCTTACCCAGACTTTATGGATTTTGTTGTGTGTTCTTTGCACTTGTTAACTGATTCCTAAAATTAGTAAAAAAAAAAAAATTGCAATATATTACATTGCATACAGTATTGCAGTATATTGCAATATATTGTATCGTAACCCCTGAATCTTGATACACATGGTATAGCTAGATTCTTGCTAATACACAGCCCTGATAAATTCCCATAATCTCAAGAAATGAAATTCTTACACCTATTGTCCATTAAAAAAAATAAAAAAATATACCTGAACACAGGGAAAATTTAATGGCCAAAAACTGCATCATGCATTTTTTAACTAAACAAAATGACCTCATGTTTTCAGTATGCAGACTCGGCTGAAGTGCTTCCTGTTACCTTTTTGTTTATATGAAAAATGCTATATGAATAAAGTCTGATTGATTTAACAAATCACAGAATTAAGGGTTTTATAATAGGCTGGAAGCATCACAGTAGCACAGATATATTTTTTTTAATAAGTAGATCTTTTTATTGATTTACAGTGTACACCAGTATTATAGAACATGAGCAGTGACAAGTATGAAATGCCAGATTACAGGTGTCTGTATACATAAACGTCACAAACAACTTACAAGTCCTATTGGCTCTAATCCCAACCTTCACATATCCTCTAATCGTCCACCCTGTGATCTTCATTTTGTCATACCTTAAATAAAACAATGATAAGTTAGGTTTAGCCAACTTTTCACAAGCTTCAAGGTTCTTTTTCACAAAATGATACTTTCAGTCCACTAAGCAAGCTACTGCATAATTTAGAAGCTTGTAAACAAAGGTGTGCAAAGCAGAGAGAAATGTAGTGTGTAGTTAAATTTACATCTGCTGAACTTTCAGCCCTTTGTTATAACATCATTAGCAACAGCTCACAAGTTGTTACTTGACCCTAAATGCAGCAAATGCTAACAGATTGCATTAATTAACTCTTCTTAATTGACCTTGCCTTGCTCCTAATATGAAGATGGGCACTGAGGTGTACTGTTTTCAAGCCTGTACGTCTTCAAAAATGTCAAGGCAGTATTTGGTTCTACTCTGTCACTGTATGATTTGGAAGTGGCTTTCTAACGTAACATCTCATGCCTATCCTGTGTTTAATGCCTCATGTAAAAGGGATTTGATCAAATTGGAGCTAACAGTGAAAAGATTCCTGAAGCTGAATCACGCTTGTTTTATTTCCATCTTGGTTTCAATACATGATTTGCAAAGTGACAGCATCCTAATCAGCTATGTTGTATGAACGCTTTGTGTGTTCTCCATTTCTCACTTGAGCTCCTAATCTATTCTTCAGAGAGTCTATCGTCAGTCTTTATTTAAATGACAAAACAAAAACAGGTGAAAGGAGAGGTGAAAGTTTTTACTCGCATAGCTACACATTGTGGAACATTTCATATTGTAACGCATATAATGGCAGATGATCACAGTTCATTATTTTCATGAGCACATTTTCATTGACAAAAAGCCTCATAATAAATCTTTTTTTTTTTTTTTTTTTTTTTTTTAAACCACACATTTAAAGATCAATAACAGAAAATAATATTAAAAAGATTTGTGAAAATGCCCTTGCACTCATCACTCTGTTAGTTCAGCTAGTTCAGTTTGGTTCACTGTTAAAGGCCATTTTTGCTTCAAGGTGCTCCGTTGCATTATCAGCAGCTCATTTAGTATTTTCTTTCCCTTTTTAACTTAAAATATGGGATTCTGGTCCTGAATGGGCACAATTTCGTCGATGTAGTGTACAGGCTTTGGGGAGAACATTGCCATATTGATTGGTGAAAGTGGGCGTGGCCTATCATATATTTAACTAGGTTTTCCTTTGAATAATCATGAGTATACCTACTGGGAACATCCTACACCATTTCCTGAACTTACACAGAAAAGTTTTGTTCAGATCCGACAAACCTTTCATAAGCCTGAAATCTGCTTGTTGCTGCTTGTGTCTTTAATTTTGGCCGATTGAGCTGCTCCTCTGTTGAGCGCAAAAGTTCTTGAACCTTGATTCACTACTTGCAGCTCTATTACTAGCATTTGTTTTTGAGATGAGCTTATTGCAACAGGACCTTGTTTACCATGAACTACACTGACCATTTCTGTCTAGTAGCATTAATTTTGAGTGCATGTGTGGTACCTAAATGAGGATACAGAACAGTTGAAACTGATCTGATACATTTAACATAGCTATGTTTTCAATGACAGTCCCTAAAACATAAACAAAATTAGCCTCACAGGTAATATATGTGTGATTCTGTTTCAGTCTAATGCCAAACTGAAGCTGGTACGGAGTCTGGCAGTGTGTGAGGAGTCCTCTGGTCCGTTCTCCAATGATGGACCTCCAGAATCGGTACTGTTCGTGTCTCTAACCCCTAACCATTCACCCTAACCCGAGTCCATACCCTGCAGTTACCCTAGCCTGCAATTCTTTGTATGCAACTATGGTTTGTGTAGGACAAACATTGCATGATAGATTTAACAAAACTAGAATTCAAAATTTTTACAGTCTTGTCTCATAGCAGTGGAATGTTGTTTTCCAGGATATCATCCAGCTTCACATCAGCTGTCCATCAGACAAGGAAGAGGAGAAGTCCTCAAAAGACGAGTATGAAAATGAAGAGAAGGAAAAGAAGGACAAGACTCCACGAAAGATGTTGTCACGTGGTAAGATACAACTTCAAAGCCTTTATGCATTTTATAGCCTGTTGTTCTGGCCTAAATGATACCTGTATTAACTATTGTTTTTATCTTTAATTGCGATAAAAACTCTCACAAAAATATAATCATACTGAAATTTGTGTGTGTGTATGTAAAAGCATGGAAGACGGCAAACTGGTGTCATGTGCTATTTGCTTCGTATGTATATTCCCCCGGGACAACCTGCGTTGTTGTGGCTGGTGTTGTGGGTGGACTTGCGCCAGTTGGAAATTGAATGTACATTGACTTTTTGAAGGAATGCTTGATGATTATTTTTTTCCTATGTCCATATTAAAGCAATTTTATCTAACTTGCTGTCAGAATAAAGATGCTGTAAAAATAATTTCTAGAATCTAAGCCCTGCTGTGCATTGAGAGATGATTCTGGTGAACCAGCATGTCTCCCCACTGGGCCCAGTTAATCAGCACAACTGAATTTTTAATCCCTCTTAACCATCCAGTTTGCTGTCTATTTTCCATGGATCTGGCAACGCGCATCTCCATTCTTTATAATCCAGCTCAAAAAAACTTTGCTCTGGTCTCTATAAGAGAAATTAAGTTTATGAAAATTAACTGACATTAAAGGTAAAATATAAATGTTAACAGAACATGATGCTGTTAAATTACAGACCACAGACACAAAGACATTTAAAGGGGAACCGTTGTTGGAAAAAGGTGACATCGCTACAGAAGAGATTTTTTTAATAACTGAATATTTTGAATGGTATGTGTACAGTCGTTCATAATGCCACCTGGGTAAAAACCATATTGTCCTTTACACATGATCAGCTGTAAAACCGCTTTGCACTGGCTGTCCAATTGTTTTCCTATGGAGAGAGTGACGATGCCTGACTAAGCGGCACCCCTACCCTCAGTGTGGTGACCGCTTGGATTTCCCCCCAAATGCTGCACTCTAAGTTCAAATTTTTTTAACTTTGACCTAGTTTGCCGCTGACCTTTCAGAGCTCCACCAGCGAGATACCAACTGTATGTGACGTGGCCAGAGGTGACCTGGAAGTGGCACATACAAGCAGAGGAGGGAGGGAACGATGGAAGGAAAACTCACTCCGTGTTTCTGAGTTTCCCAAACTCTTTAACACCACTTTAAAAACACACCACGCTCTAGACAGGAAAAGTAACGCTTGGCTATATGTCAGCAGTTAGATCGGAGTTTTGTGAGGTTTGTGAGTAGGCAGAGTTTACGAGCAAGCGCTGATTACAATGCTAACATTGGCTTAGCTGTTTGCTGTTGCCTAGCAACAATGACTGCCTCGCAGTTTTTGAGAACGTATACCTGAGCTCTGCTGTGCCTGCTCAGTGCCTCTGCAATGAGCGAAGAGCAAAGTTCTTACCATGTGATGGCCCGTAAAAATACATTTTTCTTTGGCACTGATACAAAGTCGTAAATGCAGGCATTTCACTGGCCTGCTGTGATGTAGCCCTCTCTCCTGCCACTCTCTTCACCCCTCACTTACTCGGAACTCTTACTGGTGATCAACAGGACAATATGATAAAGAAATGATTGCACAACCCTGTCATGATGACATTTGTTTAGCTATGCTTAGCAGCATGCTGACTTTGACTCTTTCTGTCTGCTTTGCACTTCACAGACGTGTCACTGTCTTCTCCCACCCAGGCTCTCAACCTTCTCTTCCACTTGGCTGTCTAATTAGTCTTTTTCTTTCCCTTTGTTAGACTCCAGTCAGGAATACACTGACTCCACGGGCATCGATGTTCATGAGTTTCTGGTCAACACACTGAAAAACAATCCCAGGTATGAGATTACCACCAAAGGTTGACTTAGATCCACACTGATATCACAACTGAAGCACAAACATAGCAGAAAATGAGCAAAAACATGGAAATGATGACAAAACTTGAGAGCTGGTCATGAATATTCATTTTTTGGTCATGTAGAGTACATATTTGTTCGTACATGTAATGCACTTTCTTAAAAGGAAAGAATGAAGCCATTAATGGCTACTCTTTGAACAGGAGGGTCCCTGTCTTTGCTACCCAGTATTAAAATTGTCTGAAAAGTGGAATTCCAAGTCATCATTTCTTGTAAGAGTGTGTAGAGGAATTGTAGAATTTATAGATGAATTGTTGATGTGGAATCCTTTTTATTCTATGTCACCCAGAAAGGGCAACATTGTTGTACCAAGTTATTTTGAGTCAGACTGCTAAGAATCGAGTTTGAAAAAGATAAAAGTTCGGAAGTGATACACACATTACCTAAAGTATTTATTGCCATACATCATAACTTTTTTTTGATGGTTGTTGATTCTGGCTGCGCTCTAATCACTGACCCACTCCCCTTCTGAAACCCTCACCCTCCTCTGGCCAAGCAGGGATCGAATGATGCTGCTGAAACTAGAACAAGATATCCTGGAGTTCATTAATGACGACAAGTAAGCCATGTTCTGTATAATGATTCTCATCTATTTAAATTTAAACCTTCGACATCTTTTCCTTTTTATTTATAGACTGCTGAGGTTGCAGTTGATATGACGAGGCAAGTTTAGGCTGAAAGTATTTCTGTCTAGGACTCTGCATTTCCCTTTAACCTGAATAATGTTACTAGACTTCAGTATTAAGATTCGAAATCAGCCTAAAAGCATCAAATTATCTTGTATAAATTTGAGCCTAATAAAAGCTTTACATCTTAAAGCAGATATTTTTTGATTAAAGCAAAACAGAAGATGTTATTGGATTTTTTTAAAATGACATATTTGAAGTATTTACCACTGTTCCTCAGAAAATATCAAGCATACAGTATTGTATGGAAAGGGATGATGTTTTAGACATCTGTTGAGAAAAGTGTCTTGCAGAATCCCTTGAAATGCAAATCTATTTGTCATTTTCCCGTCAAACAAACATTTAAAGATTTGAAATGTTCTCAAATTATTTTAAATGCTAAAATGAAATGTACACATTAAAACAGACATCACAGCATTTGAGAAAAAGAAAAACTTAGTAAAAACGTATCAGAATAGCAACTAGTCGTTGAAGTAACGTATTGTACTCACTGCTTTATTTGTGTCCCTTGCAGTAACCAGTATAAGAAGTTTCCTCAGATGACTTCTTATCACCGTATGCTGCTGCACCGTGTGGCTGCCTACTTTGGCATGGACCACAATGTGGATCAGACGGGCAAGGCGGTCATCATCAACAAGACCGGCAACACACGCATGTGAGTGTGGTTCTTGACTTTGGTCCAGGCTTCAGCAGCTGCAGTCTTACAGCCATAGGACGCTCCATCTAGAATTAGGTTTTTTTTTTCCCCAGATCTTTTAATAAGCACACATAGAATCTTATGAGATTACTCAAACATTCAATAATAATAATAAACATTCAGTAATAATAAAAAACACCATATTTGATACTGACTTTCCAAATGCCAGGATTGCAGTGGTGTAAATATGGGTGAATGTTGGGTCTATTGTAAGAACCTAAATACAGAAGGCTACATTAATAATGTAAACAACCTCAAGGGAATACACATTAACAAACCCACATGGTGGACTGCTGTGACAACACAGGAACCACAGCATGAAGATAATGGAAAAATCCCTCAGCAGTGTGTTTTATGTTTGAGTTGAATACAGAAAAACCCTGATAAAACTGTGACAGCGCAGAAACAAGTACATACACTTAATTTAACACAGGAACTCAGTGACTGGCTAAAAAAAAAGTGTGCTTATCAAACTCTGTACACTTGAGACAGAAAGAGAAACAAAGCACCAACATTGTTTCTCGTGCTGGCTGAAATGTTTGATGCTTAAAATACGCAATTTTTCCTTCTCGCTCACAGTGAGTGAAATTGGAATTTCTAGACTTTAAACGGACAGGTTTTACTGTTATAGTCCTGACTTTGTTGTCAATCGACTTTCTTTTAAGTCTTTACTAGCTAAGGCAATTCCGAAGGTATTTGTATAAAGTATTACATATTTGGAAACATTTAGATGTTTTAGGAATATGCAGCTACTCAGAACCACTGTTTGAGCCAGGTCATTTCATAGTTAATTAAAATCAATAACAGTCATTAATGATACATCCAGGGCTTTAACTTAGATAGCAGCTGTTCAGTTACAAATTCATGATTTAAAAAAATATAGAAAATAAATAAAAAATATATATATTGCAGACATTTTTCCAGCTGTAAAGGTAACTGGTCTATGTGTTTTCTTATTTTATTTTAGATAACTTCCCTGGGTAAAATTTGAAGTCATGTGTAGCACATGCGGAATTCCTCACAAATTATACACACCTTTTCAGCGTCTTCTCTTTATTGAAAGCAAAACATCTTGTGAGTTTGTCGGAAGACAATAGAATTTTCCCAAGTTTTAATGATGAAAACAGCAACCAGATATACACCATAGTGGTCACACTTATCAAAATTCATGTTTAAGGATTTAATAGTTGCTATTAACACTTTGAAGCACTAACATTGCCACATTCACATTGGAACTGCTATTAAAGGGTTCAGGGTTTTTTTGAATTTTTTGAATTTTTTTTTTGTGATGTGCTTGTTTTTTTCTGCCTTACAGTCGAATGTGATATTTCTTTGAGTTTTTCTCTAACATTTTATAAAGCATGCCCTTTTCCCCCTACCTTTTGTACAGCCCAGAACAACGGTTCTCTGAACACATCAAGGATGAACGTAACATGGACTTTCAGAAGAAATTCATCCTTAAAAGAGATGATGCCAGCATGGACAAGGATGATAATCAGGTAGGCTGCATTGTATTGCATGACATTTCTAAACAATATCGTATTCACTAAATTTGTGTCATTTTTAGCACTAAATTTGTTTGAAAATTTGTCTTTGATGGGATAAACATCTGCCGCTTTCATACTTCCCTTTGTCTTATACTGCCAAATTTTTTATAGCTACAACTATCAGTTGTGTTACTCACTGAGCAACAAAAACTTTGCTGCAGGCTTATCTCTTTCAATCTTTCATAATGACCTTAAAACTAACCATTAAGTCGGCTGTTTCTAGATAAGTGGTGCTATCAGATGAAAGGAGGGATGGTCTGTTTTTGATGGCAGAAAAAGCTGTTAAAAAACATTCTGAGATTTTTAGAGGTGAGCTTATAGACTATCTGGGCATCTGGAAGTAGGAGTAAGAGTGGGCAGAGTGGCTTCAACAAGTACTGCAACATCATCTCGACCCAGCCACGTGTTAAAAATGAAAAAAAAAACAAAAAAACGAAGGTAACAGAGTGGCTTGAATAATTTATCAATGGAAGCTGGAGCATGCAGTGTTTGAACAGTGATCACCATAAAAGTAGTAAGGTAGCAAGTGGGTATTTAAGTCAGTTTAGGCAAAATTAGCAGCTAAGAGGACATTTAACTGTGAGATATATCATGGTTCTAGTAATGGAGGAAGCTGCTTCCTCTTAGAAAGGCATCATTCAGATCAAATCAGGTGATCTGGCGAAACGCCGCAGGGTTGTCAGGCAGTGGGAGTGTCACTTAATTGACTAAACAGGACCCATTGTATGATGTCAAGTGTGCACTCTCGTCCTCAGCCAATCAAAGGGTGGGGATCAATTGCTGGACGACAGCCCCATTTCATGATTGGTTGCCGCAGCATGATGTAGGGCTGCGTTTCTCCTAAGGTTGAGCCGGTTTCAACTTTTTCGCTGCAGCCAAAATGGACAAGCCTCATTCACATGAGTGAGAAAACCTGCGTTTTCTCCAGATCACCTGATTTGGTCTGAATTTAGCCTTAAGCCGTGTTCTAGTCCAAACCATTCAATTCTCTGCTGCCCCCTCCAGTTCAACTGGGGGTTTAAATATTGTGCTGATTTTACATATTGGGTTTCCTTTAAGCACAGTAGTTTGGCTCTTGTGATATTGTTAATGGCAAATTAAATTCAGAACAGGAAATGGCATGGTAACAATTTTTCATTTGCAATAACATTGCCACCACCACTGAGGGTAAACCAAACTATGAACAGGCCATTTATGTGCAGTAACGTTGATGTTCCTGGTACTGTCACACAAAATGATGCACAGAATTCAAAGTTTTCAATTTGTTCTGCATTTAACATCTCCTCCATTGCTGCTTAGCCAGGAGCTGTGCTCTTGATGATGCAAACTGGACTGTCTCCTGTGCTGTCACACTCTGACATTCACTGTAAACTGTATGTTAGTTAAAAAAAAACAACTCACAACTGCAACATCTTCTTACTGTTTCAAAAGGACCTTAACACTTTGGTCTACAGACATGCCACAGTAGTTTCAGAGGTTTTCCATTTAGCAGCAAAACCAAACGTTTTCAACCACAGAAACAGTTTTGATAATAATAAAAAACATTTTTTTTAATCAACTTCTCTTTCATTGTTGTTGTCTGAATTGAGTTTCTCACACTTTTATTTCTTCCAGCCATGTTTGTTTTAAGCCTTGACACTTATCTTTGGCGCCTAATGCTTGTACATATTTTTCACATTCCTTTGTCTGATCATTCTGCAAGTGTTCTGTCACGTTTTTGGTGTTAAAACTTCCCACGCTGATTCCACCCCTCAAACACTCATTTTTTACAGTTTCCATTCTGTTGTTTTGATGATAGGCAGCTGCTCTCCCTTCCATGTTACTGTTATCATGTGACTTGTTGCCGCAAGTCAAACTAAATGCAGCTTTACATGTATTTGCACAATACATCAGCACATATATGTTATACTTCATATCAGATATGGCACTGTTTTCCTAATATTGTTTTCCCAAATGTTAGATTCGTGTGCCGCTACAGGACGGGCGACGAAGCAAGTCCATTGAAGAGCGAGAGGAAGAGTATCAGCGGGTACGAGACCGGATCTTTGCCCGAGAAGTAAGTATTGGACCTGAGCAGGTTAACACAAACTGGAGAGGACAGACAACTTTGAATCACAAACCATTTCTTGATCACAAGTTGTGAGCTTTAGCTCTTCAGACTTGTGAAAAGTCACGTAGTTAGACAAAAATAAGAACTGTTTGTCAATAAAGGGTCTAATGAAACTTGCCTATATTTATACTTTACATGTTTTGTATGACTCTTAAAAGCAAAGCAGTCTTAAATGATAACCCTACATCCAGTGTACGTCTGTGAGCTGTAAAAAGCTCATTTGAAGAATGATTTTACCTTCACAGACGTGTTAACTTTTGAATAGTTCTGAGAGGTCTAATGATGTAAAGCTTAACATAATTTGGCAAGAAAAGAGCAAATATTTTAGAAAAATAAAATTAACCTGAAGTAATTTTGTGTACAATTTTCATCTTTCATCTTGTGACCATAGACTCAGCTCATGATCTGTTGAAGGGGTCCCAACCCTACAGATTGAGAACCACTGCTTTAAATGATGTATTGCATCCTAAATATAAATGATGTCAAACTTAAACTCTGAAAGATTTCAAGCAGAAAATGTTCACCTTAAGTGCCCCTGAATGAATGAGGCATTTCATAATGTGCAGGTGTCCTTTTTTTTACAGTCATCTCAAAATGGATACATCAATGACAACAGGTAAGATGATGCATCCTGCTGATGACTCTATTGTGCACAATTTATAATACACCCACCATCCTTGCTACTCTCCCCCTTAAAGCTACAGATTACTTGCTAAGCTCTCTTGCTAGTATAAGAGGTAGGGGGCTTTTGACTCATGAAAATAACTACTTTTAGAGACTATGTATTGATTCTCTGTACAAATGTGACCACTGCCCTAATGTAGCTCCTGCACATATCTGAAAAGTTGGCTTTAAACAACTAGTAGTTGTAAAAGAAAATGTTAATATCTTTATTTCCAGCTAGTTTTATTTTGTTTTTTCATTGCCCGGCAAATCATTAATATGCATTTGCAAATGTTTCTCTTCTAGGCCAAATTTCCAGTGGTTGTTAAATGTTAGACTTTGAAGAACACACTGTTTCTGAGAAACATTTGTAGGTAGTGGAAAAAATATATTCTAGAAATGAGTCAGCTCACACAGCAGTTACAGCCAGCGTCCATCCCTTGACACCCTGGCCATTGAGGTTGGAAGATTAAGACTTAATATGCTGAGAAAGTGAGTAGTGGAAGCGTGGGCTTTTCAACAGTCAAAGTTTCTGCCTTGTGTGCGCTTTTTTTTTCCCCTTTCTTCTCAGGGGTAAAAATTCTACAGTGTGCCTACATCTATCTCCCACCCTTCTTTATCTTACCCTCCCCTCAACCCCTCCTGTTCTTTAATCCAGTCCTGTAACTCTAGCATTTTCTCCTAATGTTAACCTCAACAGACTTTCCACTGAGGGCTACTGCTCTAGCTCTCAAAAGAGGAGGCAGATCTTTAGGTATTGGGGTGCTGCTGACTTTGACTTGTGTGTTGCCATGCCCATTTTTTGAAAGTGGTTTGGTGATGATAGTGGTGACTTGTGGTGGTTTTTTATATCTTTGCTTGGCGTAGTCGGCTGATGGCTATTTCAGCACTGCACCGTGGGGCTTCCCATGGCCCATGCATGGCTGCTTTGTGGTTTCACTGGGGACTGATTGATCTACATATCCTTCCACCCATTTACCGTCAACTACATTTTCTATATGAAGTAACTGCATCGCTTCCACAGTAACCTGTTTGTTTTGTGGTTGACTTAGTCTTGTAGTTTTTGTTAACATGCCACCTGTTGCATAGTACCAAATACAAATATGTAGGAAGTACAAACATGCAATGGTGCTATTAAGCTGACAATAGCAATAAGAGAAACAAGACTGTAAAGGTAAATGTTATCAGGCTGAAGTGCAAAAGGGGCACAATTGCTAATTATTCTTCTGATAAATTGTTCTTGGTTAACTTTCTGTTAATGAAGCATCAGACAAAAATGAAATATGTTCATCACAATTTCCAGTATGTAGCCTATTATTTTCTTTGCGACTGTTAATTGGAACCCAAATATATTTAGTTTACCGGCATAGATGACCAAGAAAACAGCAAATATGAACATTTTTGTCTTTATAAAATCTTAAATAATAATCTTATTTAATTAAATAAAAGTTGGGTCTTATATTAAAGTTGGTTCTTTAGTAGAGCTAGGTGTTGTTTAAAAAAATGAAATCCGTACCAGTACTCTTGAGGTGATACATTTTTGAATTGACACTTCCTTCCGAAGCATTCAGTTGCATAAAATGCCATGACCTCATCTCCTATCTAAATGGATTTTACATGGAAACTTTTTTCAGTTGGCTGATCTGTGACTGATTGTGGAACGTAGCATACAAATCTTCCTACTTGAAACCGCCAACACAGTTTTCATTTTGATAAAATCCAAGCTAACTATTAGCATACAGCACATGACAAGTTAATGCCGTATGTTGGATTTGACCTAAGAGGAAGACAACACTGGTGTTGTCAAAGAAGCCATTGGCCCTGCAAACTCTGTGCAGCTAGCCACGCTTAATTTTGTTCATGCTTGAAGTGATTTATTTGTTACCTGTTTAACAGAGTTTTCCTGCAGTAATCCTTCCACATTTTATTCAGATTTCACAAGTGTGTAGTGCAGCCATACTTTCGAGCGTTTCATGGCATCTACATAAGCTTAACTGCCAACTCTGTCGAATACACTGCACTCCACCTCAACAAACCACAGATTGTGCGGGTTGTAGGTGCCACGGTACAGGTCCATTTACATGTGGTATTACGCTGAAGAATGTCAGCAGTGATTGGCTGCGAGCAAAACCATACAGATAGCATTTTTTTCCTAAACTTTGGGACATTGGTTAGTTATGTAGTTGATATACCTGAAAAGCATCAAATCCTGATACCCAGCCCCAGTTTTAAATAATAGCCGGGGGCGTGGTCAACTGAAACAAATGAAGGCAAGGAAAAGAGAAAAAAAAAGGCATAAATGGTGTCTCTTATGTTTTGCAACCCAGTAAGCATAATGTACATTTAATTCACTTAAAGGTTATATTTAACATTGTAAACATGCTATTTTCATCACGTTGTTGTTCTGGATTACTAATTTTATGTGTTGCTGTTGACTTCACTTTAATGAAGCAAAACAAGGAGCTCCTTTGTGAGGCATTGATTAATTGATCCATTTAAAAAAAGAATTGAAAGTTAAGCACATAAAAACAGCAGCTTCCCAGCTTCTCCTGTTTATGCGTACGATGGTGAATGCTGTCGTGAGGAGAGAGTGGCGATAAAATGTGATGTGATCCACAACAGAGAATCCCTCCTCCTGCTCATCCTGCTCTCATCTCTGTCTGCAGAGCCAAGCGAACAAGTGTGCATCTCCCTTTAGAGAGAATGGCAGAGCACCCACCCTTCCTTTAAATAGGCTGTGCAGAGAGAGGACTCAAAATAGATCCTCCATTAATTACAGTCTCTCTGAAATATTTATCAGCCACAGCTACCTTCAAACACCACTCACTATCACTAGGGTTTTACAACCCATACCGCATCCCTGTTCTCGTCACAGAGATTCCCACAATCAGCTCGTCTATGTTTTGAATTCACATTAGTCTTGCTCTCTCTGAGTTCACATACCTCTTTCAGTTCTAAGAGGATGACAAATTCAAGTGTTTACAGCCGACTTAGAGCAGTTGTTGTTGGTTTTTTTTACACTATTCTGTCGTTAACACAGTGATAGATCTCTGCAACTTAATCCTACACCAGACTATGTGGAGCTTTTTGTGCTTTTTTGAATTACGCCTTACAAGTGGAGTTACACATGTTCAAATGGAGCCATTATATTCTTAATGCTGACATATCGGTGGTGACCCAACCATTCACTTGTGATGGAGGGGTTTCCCCAGAGTGGTGGTTACGCTTACGGTGTGATCATTGGTTTTCTCGGCAGCTACCCTTATCCAGGGTGACAGGCATCACAGCAACACAATGAGTGTGTATACAGCAATACAGTTTAAAGAACCATAGTGGTGAACCAGTGGTAGCAAGTGGTTATTTTGTAGACAAGTGTGTGTGAGTCTGAGTGTTGATGTACATCTGCTCCTATTGTCTGAGTGTTGATGTACATCTGGTATTAATTCACAGGTGTATGTGTTGTTCCCATGTCATTTCTTGTCTTTAATACAACATATTTTAACCGCATGTTTTGCCCTTTTTATCTGTGTTTAAATGTGTAACACGTATGTATGCAAGAACTCATTTCTGTTAAGTCCTTTATGTGAATGTTTTCTTCAGTCTTAGATGGTTTGTGTGTTGAACTCATGGAAGTTAGTCTCATCTTGTGTCACTGTAATATGTTCTTACAACCCAGTGTTGATTGTCTGGAGCATCTATTCTTCCTGCATGTATGTTTTCTTATGTGGATGGGTTTGTATGTGTGTTTGTTTGCGTGAGTGTGTGTGTGGTTGTATGTTTAAAATTGGAAATAATATTGTTTGGTCGTCTGTTGCCTGAGTTTTGTATTGTGGTTTCACTAAACCAGCCAATATGCACCTGTGTTGAATGCCCCAGCCTAAAGCCTGTCACAGTGTCCGTTCTGCCTGTTGATGACCTTACTGTGCTCTTCTACTTTTGCCCTCCCCTCTATCCTATTTTATCTTTAACTATCCTTCTGTTTCTGTTTCCAACTACATTCTTCTCTTTCTCCCATGTGCACATCTTCCATTTTTCTATATATTCCTCACCCTACCATATACATTTTTATCTCTCCTCCTCTGACTTCCCAATCTTTTACTGTGCTCTCTATACACACTTGCTACTTCCTAACTCTCCTCGCTTTAACACTCCTGTCACCTTTTTACTTCCTGCATCTATCTCCATTGTATCCCCTTCATTTCATCTCTTTGTCTTTCTCCTCTTCCTTCCTGTTCTATCTTCTCTCAGAGGGAACCGTGAGAGCTCCAGCCGGGCATCTAGCAGTCGTCAAAGCAGCACAGACAGTGACATGAAGTGCCTGGAGCCACGGCCCTGGAGCAGCACCGACTCAGACAGCTCCAACCGCACCCTCCGGCCGCCCGTCACTAAAGCTAGCAGCTTCTCTGGCATCTCCATCCTTACCAGAGGGGATAGTCTTGGCAGCAACAAAGGCTCACAGGGAAGCTGCAAAGGCTCTCGCTCTGGTAAGTACTTTGGAGTAAACTTGAAGAAAAAGGAGAGACATTTAGATTTCTCTGGTGTAGGCCATTAATGTTGGCGTTAGCGAAGTTGTTACACTAGCTTTTACTATTTATTTTGCTAATTGCTACGTATATGGAGCTAATGCTGCATTTAGAAATGCACTTCTTTAGTTATGTAGGCTGTATTTTATATACAGTGTAATGTCATAATGTAGATGTAATGACTTTCTGTAGTTATTGTCTTTTAATATTGTTTTACAGGATTATATGCCAGCACTGACTATAAGACAACCTGCCATCCACTTGTTTTGTAAAAGACATTTCATGAAGATACAAATTACTTACAGCAGAATCCTGTTCGGAAAGTTTCTACCAAGATACTGGTGGTCAGAGGAGCAGATAGTCTTTGTCCTTTAAGTCTTTTTATTTCAAAGCCGAGCCTGACTCACTTCCAATAAAACAAATGGAAAATCCATCATTTGTTGAGCCTTTGTCTCAGTCACATGCTCTCTCTTAAATTGATTTTCTCTAGCTGTTAGCATTTTCTTTTGGGGCTCCTCATTGTGAAGTTCAATGAGCTTTACAGATGACTGACAGACAAGACATCAGGAGACACTTATAGTTTGTACGTATTAAAAACTATTTTCATTACATGGGTAGTTGAAAACTCCTGCAGGTTAAACTGGACTAACTCTCACTCACAAGCCTGACTAACGGTCAGTTAGTGTTCTCAGACAGAAATAGTTTACACCATGTGTTATCCATCCAAGTCTAAATTCAGATTTATTTATATCTGTTTTAAACAACCACAGTTGTAAGCAGGGTGAAAGAGAGAAACACATAAATATGGGGATATATCGTGACAAAATTGGCAAGGCTTGAGGTGAGCAGGATTACGAAGCTGTTTGACCTTAAAAGAAGCAGTTTTTTTTCCAACAGCTAAACTCACAGAGAGAAGATTTCTAAGCAGATTTAAAAACAAAAAAGCTACAAATAACCTATAATATTCTGTAAAGGCCAGTGCTCTTTCCATTCAAAAGGAAAATCTGATATTGTGAGCAAGTTTAGTCCTTGAATATAATCCAACTTAACGTTTCTAAATGTGGAAAAAAATCACCATATATCCATACTAAGAAGATGCTTTGTTTGTTTGTAAACTTAATGAATATTTTCTGCAGCTTCAGAAAAAAAATGAAATCATTTGTTTCTTAAAATAACCCAAATTGCCCAAAACGAGAGAGAGAATTGATCTCTTGCTGAAATGATAACTTGGATGATATCCATCTATCATGTCTTTTTGTGCATCACTAGGCCTGCCCCTAGTCAGTCCTGATGTGTGTCCCCCACCTGCAGCCTCCCAGTCCAGCCGTAGCCTACTTCCCTGCCCATCACAACAGCCACAGCCGCCGCCCCAGGCTCCGCCTCAGACTGCCCTGCTGCCCACCCCACAGCAACACCCCATGGGTAACCACATGATTGCTCAGGTACGTACCTCCACTACCTGCATTTCCTCCAATGTTTCACTAATGGTAATTGTTACATTTAGTTTTGTTTACTTTCATTGCTTTTGTATAATATTTAAAAACTTGATATAATCTCCATTTCTATTCATCTGTTCATTAACAACTTTTCCTCTGTGTTCTAACCCACATCTCTCCTATGTCTTTATTTCTTTTCATTCCCTTCTTATCCTTCTGCTTTTGACACCCTCCGTCTCACTGGCTTGCTCCACTCTCTCTATGCTCTGCCTCTTTATTTCCTCCTCCTCTCTGGCAATGTTTATAGCCGGTGGCATCTCTGCAGCCCTCTCAGCCTGTCTCCTACTCCAGCCCTTCCTGCCCCCAGGTTCTCCTGCCAGTTTCTCCTCCCCAGCAGTACACAATGGTACTGACACCTCTTGTAGCTTCATCTCTTTGTTGATTTAAGATCGCATAACTGACACCCTCACACTTTGCATTTAGCTGATACTGTATTCTGCTAGAAACTCTTGCCCTCTCGTACCCTGTTCTCATTCATGTTAGTAAGGTATTTAAGTACAGTATTTACGCTGTTATTCATTCAGGAAGCACTCCCTCTTCGGGCTGCTACAAAGCTGCCCCTGCCTCAGAGAATTAACTTGGGGCAAGACCATCTGCTTGCTAGTCTGCGAATGTTTATATCTTTTTGCGTGTCTGCATGTACATCAAACATAATGAAGTTGAAATGTTTTCACAAAGGAGAAAATTTGAGGAAAATTTTTAATTGATTTGCATTTGATCTTGGGTAAATGTGACAGATGACATAAGTTTAAATTTTGAAGCATTTACTTTGAAAATAAATTAAATTATTGAAATTGCAGTCTCTCATCCTTATATACCAAGTGAACGTATTCATTCACATGAGCATATGTGCATTAATATTAATGAAAAATAAATAAGTAAAGATATTTAAAATGGAATTAGCATTTTTTTTAAGTACTCTAGGCTCATAGTCATTGAAAGGTCATTGAAATTGCTTTAAAAACTCCCTCAAACAGAATTTTAATCATTTCAAACTACGAACAGTTTGATACTTTTGAAACTTTCAGTCCCTGTTGCAGCTATCGCTACATGCACAAAAATGAAAGCCCTGCTATTTATACAGCTGTAACACTGCGTTGCATTTTGTTTCTCATTTCTGTTTTAAATAAAGGTGCTTGTGACATCTGCAATGTGTGGCACACTTTGTAGGAAAAAACACATGAGATGTGTATCACTAGTCACCCTGGAAAAAACAAGTTAGGATTTTTGTTCCATATCTCTGAGCAATATGCAGTCACAGCTAATATGGCTATGACTTTTCACTAGTCTGTAGTTAGCCTTTATGACTAACAATGACACTGTTTCAGCGCCGCCTTTAAGCATAACTTACAATTGTCAGATATATCACCCATATTGTAATTCATACTTAATAATCTAGATTTATGCCCATAGTTTTGAATTTTGCACTCATTTTTAGCGTAGTGGCTCTAACCCACCAATGACATCATTCCCATTCTGCCCAGGGAGAAGAGCTGGCGCCCCAGTTCAGCCAGATGACGCTGAGTCGGCAGGGCTCCAGCGAGAACCCTGAGCCTCCCCCCATGTATCAGCCTCCTCCCTCGGTGCTGTCCCAGCACCCCCCTCCTCAGACCGGCTACATCATGGCTACCACGGGTCAGCCCATGCCCCCTCCGTCTGGTTACCAGCCTGCCACTGGACACCCCCATCCCCCACCTCCTCCACCTCCTCCATCCCAGCCTGTCATGCAGGCCCCACCACCCCCACAAGGCTACATGCAGCCTCCACCACCTCAACAGGTACATCATTCTACACAGGTTTGGAGATGAATGCATCTCCTTCTCATATGCGTTCTACCTTTTTTTTTGTACATAGCATTCTAGTTTCATTATAAATTATAATAAGACTGTTGAAGAAGTACGAGTCATTAGAGTTCAACAACACCTCACTGTTTTCCAGTGAGTAATAATTTTCGTGGTATAAAGAAGAAATAAGTGGTTTTTGTTTTGTTTCCACCACACTCCCCTCCTCTGTAAAAACTGTAATGCTTTATACCATTTCTAATTATTTATTTTTGTAATTTAATTAGTTTCCTTGAAAGATCTGTGTATAAATTACAGGGAATTTA
>JAPZDX010000012.1:10387486-10406927 GCA_029783625.1 Naso annulatus | reverse complement strand
TCCATTCATCGTTCATTCATTCATCATTGTGCAATAAATCTTCTAAAACGTATCAGATTGGTTGTGTGTTCCTTGCTCGTGAAAATAAGGTTGGCCATTCAAGGAAGTGAACAGATGTGCCTGCATTCATTTACAAGACATGACCATGATCTGGGTAGAAAATCTGGACAATGCATAAACATTAATATACAGCTAATGGTTGTAAATAAATAGTGCAGTTAGTTTATTCAGTCCCTGGGAGTCATTGACCAAGTGCTCAAAAACTGCTCCCAGAAAAAGTACAATTTTGCCAAGTTTTTCTTTAAAAAAACTGTAATGTGCAAAAAAACCCTTCAAATACTTAAAAGGTCCAGAGAGATCTACAGGTAGAATATGGCAGAAATAATATAATAATCATATTTATGTTGTATAATCACCTGAAAAATAAGAGTAGTTTTGTTTTTATTACCTAAGGAAGAGCCCATATATCTACAGAGGGGGCAGATCCACCATATTGGACCGCCATGTTTCTACTGTAGCACAGAAGAGACAAACCAAACACAAGAACTTGGTAAGGGAAGCTGAGGGAATAAAGCTTGGTTGAGATTTGATCGTTGGCTACTGGAAGCTGGCAGGAAAGTTTCTGTAGCTATCAAACAATCAGGAACAACTGGGCAGCATCAACAGGTTGGCTCAGAGACGGGTGACAGAAAATCTCCATCTGTCTCCCCTCTGTTTACTTGCTGTGTTTAAATCTTTCTCCATCACCCCTGCGCTGTCTCTCCACCCTCACTTCCTCATCCACTTTCACTCACACTCTTTGACTCTCATTCTCTCAACTCTTGGTCTCTTTAGCTCCCCACCACTGTCTTCACCTCCTTCTCCCTCTTTTTCTCTCTGAGGCATTGCAGCATACGTCCCTCCCCCCCTCTGTTTCTCTTTCTCCCCCTTGCTCTTTCTCTCTCCCCCTCTCCATTACTTGCTGTTGTTTTTGAGTGATATGCGGCTGATGGCGAACACTGGGCGATGACAGATGGATGTGACAAGCAGATGGTTTTGCTTGTCGTCTTTAATCACACAAATTCAGTCGGCCATGAAGCCGGAGCTCTGTCTTGTCAAAGCAACACAAAGTGGAGACAAATTTATCCCGCACACCATAGATTTTGATACAGAAAATGTGTAGGCACTTGTGATGAAAGAGGGCTAAACCTAAAGGGGATCTTTGTGTTAAGGTCGTCTCGATATTGTTTTGATGTGGGCTGCTCTTTAGCAGCACTGCAAGAAGTCAGAGTTTCAATTTGACAGCTATGACGTTGTAACGTTGAGCTAAACAGGATCGACACAGTCTTTTTCATTGGCCATGTTTCCATGAATAATGAAGCCAATTTTAAGCAAACTTTGTCTCGCAAAACAGAAAATGTGAATGAGGAGTGTTTTCACCAGCTGGTCTGGAGTGAATAAATTAGGCTACAAAGTGTAGTTTGATCAGAAGATGATGGTATAGGCAACGTTACATGGCTGTAATAAACGGTGGAGGTTGCAGATTGGAAACAAAACATGGTGGCATTCAGTTGCTGTTGGCCATCTAAAATTGCCTTTATGTTCCTTGGATGAGATCTAGGAATACCTCGGTCTCCACGTTGCTCCACACATGCCTGTTGTTGTTGGTGTTGTTGCTGTTATCAGCCATGTTTTCACGCGTTTGTGGAGATATGCTTAAGCTGGCAACACATTTGATTATCAAAAAAACCCCTCTTTACCAAAATTTTGCTATAGCAATGGTAATTTCAGTTTTTTTTTTCCGGTAAACCAGATCTTTTGGCAAATTAGACAACACTTCTTTAACAATTCAGCCAAATTTAGCAATGTTTTGACATATGATTGGCATTTGTTGCATTTTGGCATCAAATATTTATTGGTATTACAAAAATCTTGTACCCAAGCGATATGAAATATTTGGGCCCAATATGGATACCAAAATAAGGGAACAAGGAAATTCCAATTAGGGCTGCCCTTTTTAAAAAAAAAATTAAGTTAAAAATGACCTGCAATTTGTTCGCATAAATTCACTCCCCATTCTGCTCACTCCCCAAAAATACCACAGCATGTCAAAATTTTTGTTACTTTTTTAACTTCACCGCCAGTCTAACATTCCATTCTTCAAGTGATCCGATTTTAGTTTTTTAACAGCTGTGTTATCTTTATGCATGTCACTTTGTACCTTGCTTTCAATAGAACAAAGTTTAAGAAATTTTACTCTTTTTATTCATTGTGAAAAACGAAGTCTCACATTGCTACAGTATTTATAAAATAGAGCACACTTTAAGATGAAAAAACACTCCCTGAGTAGAAAATGTCAAATCACTAATAGGAAGCTCAAACAGCTTTGAACTAAAAATGTAGCAAGGTAGAACACAGAACATAGTCAAGCCGAACAACCCAGCTTAATTTCTGATATTATTATCATTTGCCAAGAACCGCAAGTTTATTAACTTGATCGGGATCAAGTGTGGCTCTTAAATGCAAAGGAGGAAAATGAAACTGAAACTAAGAGCACCTGTCTTTGCTGTATTGAAGCACAGGCTTTTTATCCGCTGTGAAACAAACATCAAAAAGTAACTTAACTGTCTTTGTCAGTGATACTTTCCACTGCTCCCTCTCACTCTCTCTCTCCATTGCTCGCTCTTGAGCTCAGCTCACGTGGGGAGTGGTGGTGGTGGTGGCAGAGGGTGTGGTGCAGCAGCAGCAGTGACAGACATCGTCAGATTTTGCTGCCAATGTGGCGGGTGGCTCCGAAATTTTGCATGCCAGATAAAAAAAACAATCTACCCACATTTGGCATGTGGCGAGTGTTAATTCCAGACCATGAAAGGGAAAACTACTTCAAATGGTCTGACCTGCTTATTGAGAGACTGCAGCCTACATTTTAAGCAGGTCATTAGCTGGAATATGAAGTTTTCATCCAACGTTCGAACGAATATCTGAATTTCGAATAAGAAGTGACAGTCCTAATTCAGATATGTGATACATCAGCTGAATTTGGTTATCAAATCATTGTGACAAAAATATGTAATAGAGGCAGTATATCTTACATTTTAACAAACTTTATTATCAGTGCACTGAACTGTAAACACTTCGTTTATTAGTTGTTAAATAACTGACCGCCCTCTGCTTGACAAATTACTCAATTACACCATTTGAAATCACCAGTCCAAACAATTTTTCCAGCCCTAAAAAACATCTTTACTATCGGTGCATTTCGGAGAACATATACACTGATACTGATATATCTGTGATAGGCTAATATCAGCTGATAATATCAGCAAACCAATTTATCGGTTGGGCTCTACAAAAGTCTCACTATGTTAGGTTCTTAATCTTGTTACAGAAGTGATACATTTCTGGTTTGTGTGCGTTTTAGGATCATTGTATTATTCTATATTTTATTAATTAAAAAAAGGACCAGACACTGGCTCTCAGACTAACCCTCCTCAGATTGCTCGTGTAAAGAAACTGGCTTGTATACCCATATCCTTTGTGACAAGGTTGAATACAATGGGTATTGTCATGGTTTGCGCAATAACACCAAACATTATTGCTATGTGGTTTTTCTGTTCAAATGAGAAACTGTATATAAACCTTTGTAACATAAACATAGTCAAAGATAATTTTCTCATAAATCCAGTGAATTGAGGAGTTTATCACACTGCATAAAGCAACCCAGTTCATTAATTCACGGCATTGCCTGCATTGGCACAAAACAACCAGAGATATTAAAAGATTGTAACTTTTGTATAATGCTCCCATAGAACCTCCAATCAGTAGACAAATTATCTAACAGTAAAAGTCATCATATTGTTTAACACTACCATATTTGTTCAGTTACATCCAGGAATATAGACATGCTTCTTTACGAAACTACCTTCTGAATTTCACGAAATTAAAATGCAAAGGCTAATTTTAGATCATATTAACTGAGTAGCTGATTTCCTTATCAACAGCTCTACAGCATCTGTATTTTTTTTTAAACTTGTCATGTTGGTATATATAGCAAAGCAACACTTGAACACACAAAACAGGCACACACATACAAACTGTACAAAAACTGTAGCTAAGACTGTTACCTGAGAGAATGCAATAGGCTTTGCCAAGTTTTCAAATGAGCAGCATAATTACCACCTAAATAATCAACTCAGCAGAAAAAGCTGGCAATTGTCTGGTAAGGTGTAATGTTGCACACACAAACAAGCCACAACACGTAAACACACAGAAACATATCTGGTGCTAGTGCAGCCTATCTTTGCTCAGACAAGAAGATACTGCGAGTGATTTCTCTGCCGGTGAGATAAGTCGACATCAGTCTGTCATTTCTCTCCATCCCTCTCTGCTTCTTCTCTGCATCCCACCATCAGCCCAGTTTGTCGCTTCTGTGTCACAACTACTATGGCTCTCAATCTCAAGGTTAGCCAGGCAAGGTCAAATTGACTTTAGATTAATTAACTGTCAATTAGGGGAGTAATTGTTTCATAATGTGGTCTGCCCCCGAGACAAGGTGTGTGTGAGTGGGGCCAGCACTGTCAGAGCTGGTTTAAGCCGATAAGGTGGTGAGTGAAGCGACTCAGAGAGGGAGAGAAGGGAAAGGATACAGGTGTATGTGTGTGTGTTGTGTGACAGGAAATAGACCGGTAAGAGGTGTGTGTCTGGGAGAAAGACAGCGATAGAGACCTATAATGAGAGAAATGAGTGATACATCCTCCATTATCCCGTAACAGCGGCGCTGCTGGACGCTATGCTCTCCTTCGCTACCATCAGGGTACATCGGGTCAGCGTGAGGTTGCTGCACTTACGTGCACACAAAAATTGACACACACACACAGATACTCGTGGTAGGCACACGTACATACAAAATCATACACAACAGGGTTGCTTCACTTAAATCAACATTCATCAGCGCATACAGAGGCGGATGAATTGATGCAACCACCACTACTGTCGAGCAAGGGAAGGAGAGAAGAGCTCAAGAGCAGAAGAGTGATTGAAAATGAGAAATGAAGGTGGAAAAACAAAACAAAAAAGAGAGAAGACATGAATAAAAGAGGGAGAGAGGCCGTGCAGCGAACGTTGATGAAATGGTTATTGCCTCTTCCTTGCTAATGGTTGGCCTGGAGGGGTGTCAGAGGATGACATGTGCGGCTAAGCTCTTCTGTCTGTTTGTTTCTCCTCATCCTAATATTACCAGTGAGTATCACCTTGCAGTTGCAGAAGTTCCAGTGAAAGAACAGGGGACGAATCGATAAGAATTCAATAATGCGTTAATTGTCTGAAATAGCAAACGTGGCAAATAACACACATTCTGTTTTTATTCCCCTGAGGGTAATGTCACACTGAGCCATGGCTTACCTCAGTGGAACATATACAGTAGAGGTTTTATAGTATCAATTGTCATTATCTCCTCTTCTGGAGACCCTTTTTAAATACATTTTATTTGAAACGAGAACTGCATTTGTTCTGTTATCACTTTATTAGACATAATGAACATAAAACCGAACAGGAGAGAGAACAACAAAGTAATTGACATTAAAAAGGCTGAACTAACAGAAGTTGTGGGGACTTAGTCACAAGAGGCAAACAGAATCAGCAACTATATGCCAAGTTTTAAATGGCATATTCAGTCCCACCATTTTATCCCGTGGTAGAAAGCTCCAAGCATGAGATGTACAAATAGAAGAAATCCTTTGTCTGAAGGTGAGATCAGACAAATGGAGTTTTCAGGCTAGTAAGTCTGAATTCCTCTTGTGCATTCGTTGAAATCCATTACCTGAAAAACCAACCCAAATCTTGGACATGGAGTCTGATGTGTTTAAAGTTTTTTAAAAAAGAAAAAAACAACAAACAAACAAACAAAAAAACTCTCCACAAAATTATGAAACCTAATCGTAGCCCCCCAACAGTGGTCACACTCTCACCTTTAATTTCCCAAAACTATGATGATGCTAGAGCCACGTTACTTCAAGATCTGTTATGTGGTGTTGAGCAGGGAGTACCAAGTTTGATACACCACTAAAATTACAAAAAGTGCCGATTTTAAATGAGTCAAACAAGTAACTGCAACCCAGTTGATCGGAACAGCAGCTGCATCAGCCTCTCCACTTAAAGTTCACTCATTAAAAAAGAGAATGCATCCACCCTATTAAAGCGATACTTAACTGCAAAATTCTGTTGTGTTTATCAATTACTCACCCTTAGATGTCTTGAAGTTTCTTTTTCTTCCAGTGTCCTCCACAGTAAACATGGTGATTTAAAAAATGTGTGCTCCCTTTTGCTGGCAGCCTATGGTGGTACACTCTTGAAAGCATCAAAACTATATAAAAATGTCCACCCAAAACTTTTTGTGGTAAAGTCTAAATCTTCTTTATTGTGGCTTTATTGTATACCTAATGCTTTCACAACACTTATTTTGGCTAGAAAGGTACTAAATCCAACACATTTGGTCCAACGCTTCGTGTCACGGGTTATGGTTATTCTAAACGTCAGTTAATGCCTGCTTGAATAAATATGGTTCGGCCTCTCTCTGTTCCAATCATTTTCGTTGGCTTGTCCTTGTTCTCTTTTCTTCAGAAAAACTAAAAAGTAGGGTTGTCTGCTGCTGTTTTGTCGCTTAGACGCACCCTTTGTCAAGCATATATTTTTCGAGCTGGAGTTCACGGACATTTAGAATAACCATAACCTGTGACAAAAAACATTGGATTGGATGTGTTGGATTTAGTAGCTTCCTAGTCAAAATAAAAGTGTTTTGAAGTATTGAGCCTACAACACTATAAAGAAGATTTGGATTATACCACACAAAGCTGTTGAAAGTTTTGGATGGATGTTTTAAATAGTTTTGATGCTTTCAAGAGTGCATCTCTATAGGCTGTCAGCTAAAGGGAGCGCACCTTTTTTGATATCAACCGTTTACCACGGAGGAACGCTGGAAGAAAAAAAAAATTTCATTCAAGACATCTAAGTGTGAGTAATTGATATACAAAACACAATTTTGCAGTGAACAATCACTTTAATGTAGGTCATAATATGGTAAATGATATATAAATTGGTTTTTAATGCACTGAAAGGTGTTTCACTGTTAAGCATTGCAACTGTACAAATCAGTTATTTTTTTAACTTCATTTTTATTGAAGCACAGCTTTTTGTAAAACAATAATGAAATATGCTCATGTAGTTGTGATATGATTTCTTTGTACGCTGAGTAATGCCGGGGACAGACAACAAGCTATTTTTGTCTGTTAAAGTCTGTTTGTGTTAGAATAGGAGATTATATTATGTGGTCAATTCTTGCCTTGTCATGGCCGAGAGACATGACAGACTATACTCCCCGATCAGTCGTTGTTTGCAATCACAACGTGCGCGATGTCACTGAAAAGGAAGCACTTGCTACTGACTGTTACTACTGACAAGCCGTCGTGGGAGGTATTTTAAAAAAATCAAACATGCTAGTCTTTCCGGTACTAGATGCAGCCTCAGTTGTCGTCCATTATGACACACTGGGTGAAATAAAGCAGTTGTTGTGCCAAATGCTCATTGATAGTTTCTGGGCGCACCCTACGCCCCACGTCTTCCAGACTGGGCAGTTATCAGGTTGATATATTGTAGTCTGACCCTGGCATTTCAATAATATTTAATTATAGCCCAAACCCTGATTCTGGTGCAGTTTGTAGGGCTTGACCGATGCGAGATTTTTAGGGCAGATGCCGATACAGGTAATAGGGAGTAAGAAAATTCCGTTATAAGATATGTTTGCAGATATTATATATAATATCAGCTGGATTTGGTTATTACAAACTTGTGACAAAGAAAATGGAGGCAGGATATCTTCAGTTTTAACAAACTTCATTTCAAACATCGGTATCGGTAAAAACATCAGTATCGGTAAAAACTTCTGACTTATATAACAGGCCGCCCTCTGCTGGTCAAACTATGCAATTACACAATTTTAAATCACTAGTCCAAGCAATTTTTCCGACCTCAAAAAACAGTTTTAATATCGGTGCATATCAGAGAATATATACTGATACAATATATATGCAATAGGCCAAAATCGGCCAATAATATTGGCAAACGGATATATCAGTCGGGCCCTTGTAGTTTCCACCACTTAACTTTGCAGCAAAAGTGAGCACAATATAGGAGGTTACTTATTTGCATTATGATTATTATATAGGCCAGAAACATTAAAGCTCATGACTCCCCAATGAAACGCATGGTGCTCTTGGTGGTATCAGTTGGAAGCAAAGTGTATTTTTAAACTTACTCACGGTACATGGCACGGGAGAATAATCCCCGAAAACTAATCCATTTCAATTAAATGATATCTGTGAACTGGTAATTGATTTTAGAGACGAAACTCTCTCAGTAATCAATGCTATCACCCACGCTTTGAACAGTGTCGGCACATTGTTGTCTAACAGTGTTTGTAATTGTTTAACCGGTTGCTGTATTTTGCATTTTCCCAGAACGATTGAGTCACAGGAGTGATTACAACTTGCCCCGTATATTGATCGAAAAAATTCTTGTGTTTTCCGTTTGTCTGTTTGGAAGTCTAACATTTACACCCTGTTGTCTTCATGTGAGGCACTTTAAACAGCTGAGGTGCAGTCTTGATGGAGCTGCTGGAAACTGATGGAAGCAAGCGAGTGTGTGAGGATGGATGGATGGATAGATGATAGACAAATGGATGAATGATGGGGAGATAAATGGATGGGTAGATGAATTGCTGGATGGGTGCACAGATGGATGTGTTGATGGAGTGATTATCTGAGAGATGGAGGAGAGG
The DNA here is from genome assembly GCA_029783625.1 of Naso annulatus. Classification (NCBI taxonomy): domain Eukaryota; kingdom Metazoa; phylum Chordata; class Actinopteri; order Acanthuriformes; family Acanthuridae; genus Naso; species Naso annulatus. Next base: position 10,398,118 of record JAPZDX010000012.1, on the reverse strand, counting down.
CAGAAGAATAGTAGAATGGACAGGGTAGATTGTCATCAGATGAGCTGATGAATAAATGGGTAGACAGATAGGTAGATGGCCAGGGAGAGATTAATAGGTGCTTTCCTCAGTGGGCCACCTGCATCCTCAGCATTTAGGAGAGGGTGGAGAGCAGATACTCATCTGTAATAGGGAAAATGGAGCTCAAAATAAAGTAACAAACAACTCTATTTTTGTCTTTTTTTTTCCCCTTCACCCTGTCAGCACACCCTCACTCCCTCTCACACTCTCTGCACGAACATTTCCCATCTACTCAGCACTCCACTCTGGCGTGTTTTTTGAGGGAGTACAAATGCTCTACATGCTCTAAAGTGGAAAACAAGCTCAAACACTGAGGAGAAAAAATAGCCCATACAGCAAAAATATCCATTCCTTTTTTTAAATTCGATTTTAAACTGGGTTAATTGATTGCTGGTGAAGTATTAGAACAGTGTCAGTGGGGTTTATAAAATAAAATAAATGCAATTCTTGAAGGTCTTGAACTAAGGATTATTTATTTATTTGCAGTATTTCCAGTCTTTTGTCTGGAAATACTAATAAAAGTACTTCAGTCTTGCAGTTTTTGTCAGATGTTTTAAAAATCTCTTCTCAGTCACAAGTTTCATGTACAGTTGTCTCGCTTAGCCAGACCTCTATCCACACTATGTCTCGCGCTGTGCCAGTGCTGGAGAAGGGCCTGGCTCGACCCTTGTTGTATTTTCTTTAAACCAATCACAGTCATCATGGGCGGTGCTAAGCCCAGGATGCAGCAAGGGTGCCTTGGCAAAATAGTTGAGTAGTAATAGTGAAAGGGGAGGCTTGTGTACTCAACTGATGTTTCCTCTGGCTGTACATGTGCCTCTGTCATGCAGGCTGGTTGTCTGGTGCTACTTGTTGTTTTAATGCACACAGTCAGTGATGTTTTTTGGTGCATGGAGTGTATGCATATGGGATGTGCTTATATATTTGTTTGCTTTGAGCTACCATAATGGTCTCTGATCATGATTGTGAGAGACATGAACACAAAAGGCTGTTTATGTTCGCACTGCTCTGCGGGTTTATCAGTTTTCTGTTAGAATGCTTTATGCTTTTTCAGCAGTGACAGATAACAGTGAAACACATAACCGTCATTCTTTCATCTCTTCTCCTCTCCGCTCTCCTTTGCATGGTCTCTGTCTGCTGTCTTCTCTCAGCAGATGGGCCAGACACACACTGGTGGCTCGCTGTGTGAAGTAACTGGTAGTGAGGGAGTGTCGTTTGACTGGTGTGTGCATGTGTTTGTATGTGGCTTTATGTGATTCTCTGGTTTTCTGTCTGTCAGGTGATTGTGTTCATACTGGTGTGTGTGCGTGTTCAGTGTGTGTGTTGACAGGTGGCAGAGTAATGCCACCAGCCACACACTCTGAATACATTTCCATGTGTCTCACACCCCATCTCTTCTAATACTCATCCCGGTGGCTTCTGCATTCAAACCCACTTATGCAAATGAGTTTTAGGGTATCAGGCTGCTTGTTCTTTAACCATTTTAGATTCGCTCTATTGACCATCACTTCGCTACAAATAATTGTGCGGATAACTGTTATCTAGTGGCACAAAATGCAGGACTTACAGATGGGCAGAAAAAAGTGAGGAGTCTGCAGAATGGGAAATGGGAATAAAAAAAAAGGGAAAATCAATAGAACGTAAGCAGTTTTCCCCCCTCATGAGAAAAGTTCAGGAAAAATACCCAGATGCTTTTCTGCAAAACAGTGAGACATTTGAACTAGTGAAAAGTTAGGAACATTACTAGTCCAGCTGCAAAATCAGCACGATATGTTTTTCAACCGCAATTTCCATTAGTATTTAAGGCACTTTGACCAGCTGTCGATTCTTAAAGCAGTTTGTATTTGTGTTGTGTGTTTTCTCCTATTACAGGTGCTTCTCACAGTACTCTCTTTTTAAAAAAATGTATTATTATTTTTGTCTTTTTTCTTTTTTACAAAGCCTCCATTCTATTTAAATACTTGCACTTATGAACCCTATCTATTGGATTTTTGGGTATCTGTAATATTTTAACTGGTGGCAGTAGATACAGCTCTTTGAAGGAACAGGAGAGTGATAGGGGGGGAAAGATTGATGGGCACGGGCTGTATTGTTTCAAGTCTTTGTCTTCAGGTAAATCACTTGCATTGTTGAATGACAGAATGGTGCCACTGATCAACAGAAAGTCTCTAGAGAATATACCAGGCCTCTACAGACAGACTGAGAGATGGACTGTCAAATCAAACCTGAGAGAAGCAGTTTTGTATATTCTTTGTAGTTCAGTTATTACAAATGAACATTTGGACTCAGGGAGCAAATATTAGCAAGAATCAGGTTTTTTCCCTCAGGTGAAGACTCCAGTGGCTATTTTGTATTTAATTAGATTCACACTGCTTAGTTTTTAGGATAAGGTGGCAATCTCAATTATCTTATTGGTTTGTTGATCTCACACTCAGGTGTATGAGTGTGTTTCTTTAAAATGTGATACACCAAGTTTGGTAAATTCATGGTTTCCGGAGGATATTTCCAGTGACTGATGATCCCCTGACTAAAATGCCAACTTCCCAAACAGTACTAAATTCTTGCTAGCTTCAGCTGTACTTTGAGAACATGTTAAAATGCTAATGTTAGTATGGTATGCAGAGTGTAGCTCCAACTAATGGATTTAGGCTTTAGCCCAATGGAATGAGCCTGAGATGTCCCAAAATAAATAGAAGATAAATAAGATTTGTGAGTGATAACACATGCCTCCTCTAGCATCACTCCTAAACAAAACTTAATTTATTTAATTATTTTTTCACTTTATGTACAAATAAAAATAACTGATATTATTGTGAAATCTCTAAAATGGGAAATGCTTTCTCTTGGATTTCTGTTGTACAACTCAAGAGACAGATGAAAGTATTTCACAAATTGTATAAAGAAACGTGACTCTATATGATATTGTTGAAGACTACTAGAATTGTAATCACTATTGTACTTCATGTATACGTCCTGTAAGTCCTTCATGCTGGATCATTGCACTTTTCACAACTCTTTAACTGAGGAATGGCAGAAATACTTGTCAAGAAAAGAAATAACTGCATTTTTTTTTTTTACCAGCATGCTGTGTCTATTACAGGAGTGAGAAATGAAATTTTGTATCCACTGGGTGTTTTTTGTAGATAAAATAAATCTTTCAGTCAAAACACATTCAGCGATATAAAAGCTTCTAACAAAGGTGAATGAATTTATTAACACTAGGTGCTCCGTAGATAATGTGTTTTGTCTCATACTGCACTTTTAGAGTTCCATGTTGCACAGTCTTCTCTGTTCTCCTTACCTTTACCTGTGTGACATTTTGTTTTCTCTCCATGAATGTGACTGCAGTGAAGTGGAAGGAAAGGCACTGAAGGGTGTGTGTGTGTGTGTGTGTCATGGTCCAGCAGTGCAATTCATTTTTCATGACTTGGATCACTCAGATCTGTGCTTGCACGGTCTGCCTGCTCAGGTGAAATGGTATTATATCTGTGCCATATTTGTCAGGCTTTTAAAAAAGAATTCCCATGAGGATTCATCCAAATATGTGCAAGCATTTTTTTTTTCACTTTTAATTTTAACTGTACACATAAGTGGCTGTGGATTGAATAGTTGGCATAGACCAGACAACATGAAGCTGTTAGTGGAGTCTGTAGACGTAGATGGGGCTGTTCGGACCCTGTGTCATACTCAGACTGTCCCTGCAGACTGCTGTTGGCTCTGTCTGTCTCTTCACTTGACATAACTGAACTATTTGTTTCTTTGGGCATCACCTCTCTGGGACCAGAGCAGCATGATAACCACGCGTCATGTTTTCCCAGGCTAATTTAATTTAAGATGCCATTCAGTTGCTTGTGGCAATCCTGGCTGTCCAAGGACAACAAATGACTCTGAGGTGAGGCTATGTTGGCTGATATGCACTGGACTGTTGATACCATTTCACATGGTCACTTTACAGACTTTACAGTAAGTGCAATGCCTTGCCCCATGTTACTCTCTGCATAGAATACTTACTGAACACTAGTGAACAAACTTATCTGTTGTGTAATTTATCGAGTTAAACCAAAATTAAAAGCTGAAGTTGTTTTGGACCCAAAAGCAGGACTCAGCTTACTTTAAAGTGTTTTTTTATACTTCATTTTAAGTCAATGCACAGATGTTGTCATTTAGAGACAGAGTTTGCGCAGTAGTGATGTGGGGATGGGGCCATGGTATCAAGGTCCACACCATACAATCACCCAACTCAATCGCTGTTAGGGCTAGCTGTCAATCATGACATTGGATCGCCCATTTTTTTTGCATGAAATAACTTATAAAAACCAAACTTATGAGGGTGATCCAGATTTTTTGCTTACTTTTTTAAGGAGCTGTTTTGTTGTGTATCTTTTTATTGTCAGCGGCACACACAACCACATACATGAAGTTTTATGGTGTCTTGCCCCCAAAGGCAGTACAATCAGCTGAGGATGTACTTGAGGAGAAACAGGCTGACACTCAACTGTGGTACTGCTGGAACACAGTGAGAGGTGGGGGGAGACAAAAGGGACAGTGAGCGTTTAGATGCCAGCTGTCGAAGGATATTAAGATGTTTAATGTTGAAGAGTACTTACAAATGTGAGAGGAAGTTGGAGCCGTTGCAGTCATCAAAACCAGGCCAAATTAAAAACAGTTTATTTTCAATAAAATGAGAAATCATGCAAGTTTTATTGGCAGAGGCGTTTAGTTTGTGCTTGGCAAATAAATACTGGGAGCTCTTTGAGAAAAAATCACTCACAGGCTGCCTGTTCATTGATAAATTTGGTTTATTTTTCATTTTTAGTAGTTCATTTTTTTTCTGAAAGGTCTGAAACAGGGCCCCAGTGTCTTATTGCTCCTCTTTCCAGACACTTTCTTTTCATTTAACCTGAAGAAAATTGACCATTTACTCAATACTAATTTAATGAATATATTGATAAATAGACTCAGATTAAATCTGACACTGTAATTATTAGGGCCCAACCAGTATATTGGTTTGCCAATATTATCGGCCGATATTAAAACCGTATTTTAAGACCTCAAAAAATAGGTAAAAGTGTTTACTGCTCAGTGCACTTATGTTTGGAGTCAGATTTGTAAAAATGTAAGATATCCTGCCTCCATTACATATCTTCATCACAGGTATTTGATACTTACCGTCAGCCAATAATCTATATTTTATCTATAATATTGGACGATATTTCGTATATCGTGATTTTCTTGCTCCCTAATATCTGCATCGGCCCCAAATATTCCATATTGGTTGGGCCCTAATTATTATATAATTGACAGAAATGTCATATTCAGAGTAACTTCATTCATTCTATATATGCATTCAGCCCTGTGTCACTTCCAAATGCATTCAATTCAGTAGATTTGTCCGTTCTGTATACTGTGATGATGACCTGTCAAACAGCGCTGACCTCGTTCATACGGGCACCGCCACATGACAGTCCAAGGACTCGGGTCAGAACATCAAGGCGTCTGACCCGAATAACCCGGTGCCAGATTGCTTTGCCACTGCTCGTAACTCACAGAACTCTCATTAACAGCACCTTAGTACAGCTCAAGTGACAGTCCATATAGAAAGTTATGTATTCCTGATATGGTCATATTCACTCGTATTAGTGGAAATAATAAATCTATATTCTTAAATTAACAGGAGAGGTATGGGAGTACACAGTATTCAAAAAATGTTTTCTATTTTTGAGAAATAGGTACCATCTTCCACACTCACACTCACATCTCCCATTCTTCACACAGCTGTCTTGGACTGCCTTGTCAGTATTTATGCAGTCCTGACCTTCCCCTCTGTGACCTCCTGATCCTCCTCAGCATGTATAGTTTACTGGCTGGCTGTCCGACACCGGATAAATCACATTTGATCTGTTCTTCCTCTGTTTCCTTCGTGTCCCCAAACACCATGAATACCAACTAAAAGCCACAGACACAGTGGACTGATGCTGGCTTGACAGAATCAACAGAAAAACAAACAAACAAACAAAAAAAACAAGCTGCAGAGGAAGCATTTGTTCTTGTTTGTATGTGTTTGTACAGAAGAGTGAGAAATTGAAATACTAAAACATGCGTTAAGTGTGAACAAACCTCAGAATCAGCTTCACTGAACATACTGTAGCTGTACAGTCGCCGCTCTTATTAAATGGATCTGGACTCAAAGCAACAACTTTACTGCGACCCGCGGCTTCAACCGAAACTTAACGATGCACGTAAAACAACAATTTTAGTAAAACTGGGTCAAATTTTACGGAGTAATGCCCTCTGGTTTGCTCTCTGATGTTTGTGACTGCTCTGCTTCAACTTTGCAATTCATGGAGGTTTCTAAAAGCAACATGTAGGCCGCCTGCAGACCGCTCTACCTGCAGACTGCAGCTGCAGCAGTGGGTAGTTGTTGGGGACAGCTCTGCTAAATAAAAGGCTGCAGACAGAGCAGTTGTGGGACATCAGAGGGCAAACTAGAAGACATTTTCTCAAAAAATATGACCCAGTTTTACTAAAATTGCTGTTTTGTGTGACAATAACGTGCATCGTGGGTCGAGGTCAAAGGTACATATTGTTGCTTTAAGAGTGGGCAGTGGCGTCACCAGGACTGCAGACTCGTTGGTTGGCTTGCCATTTATTTACACAACTCTGGCATCAACACACTGCCAGTAATATTCTCCGTCTGCTTCAACTTTTGGTGATGCTTATGCAATTTAAAATGTACTAAACCACCATTTTTATAGCAATCTGTAGAAAACTCAGCTTTTGGTACTCAAAAGGTCACTTGTTTGTTATTAATTTAAGATGTGACCAAAATGCAGACACAGAATCAGGAGTTGTTGTAAATAATAAAGCATTATAAGAAAAAATGTATAGTATTTAGTATTTAGAGTATTATATTATTTAGTGGGTTATGAAGGTGAAGTGAGCAGGGATGGCACAGAGGGCTGGAGTTGCAGGTGGACGTTGGTGTTAGAGCTGGCACGCAGGTGAAAAAGATTCTGGAGCAGGAGAAAACACTAACTTACAAAGATTACAAGAACATGAGGAATAGGCCTGGAGCATTTCTGCCACGGCGGGGGACAGAGCGATCTGGCGAATACTGCAAGAAGAGAACTACGGCAAATAGACTGCTGGAGCTTGAACGGTGGATAGTTAGCAGGTGTGCAGCTTGATTGGCAGCAGGAGACAGGTGATGAAGAAAGAGCAAAACACCCAGACAGACAACACACACGCAAACAGAGACAGACTGTAAAACAGGAGACTCGGGGAGAGGGAACACAGGGAAACACATGGGAAAACTAGAGGCACAGCACTGGCCATGACACTGTTGTTATAAGGAAACTCAAACTGAATTGAGGGCAAACTTTAGTCAAACATCGTCCTCTTCACACCTTAAGTCTGGCATCTGGCAGCACTTAATAAACCTTGAGTCAAAAGCACAAACCTTTCCACACGAGTCAATAAAAAGCGCGTTATCTGTTTGAAAGCTGAAGCCTGAACATATCGCGTTCAGCCGTTAAGGAAGTGGAGGTGTATCCGTTTAACGGCTCAAGTGAAGTCAGAGAAGCTGCTCCGGAGCATGGGAGGCCTCAGGAGACACAAGTTGACAGGAAATAATGAATCAGGGAGAACCCTCTGGAGATCGAGGAGATGTGGGGAAAGAAGAAAGATGAAGAAATGATGGTGTGAGAGGAGGAGAAAGATTATGGAATAAATGGCTACGGGCTGTTGATGTAAAAACCCATCCACCTGAGTGGCATTTGTGTTGCAGCTGAATGTTTTTGTTTTTGCTTTTCTTTTTGTTTTTTTTGCATTGATTGCACAAATCTATACATATGTGTGTGTTCCTATTCATCCAGGGTGCTGTGCACACCGTCCGTGACAAAACAGCTATCACATACACATGCCCCCTCGAGACAGAAAGCAGAATGCCTATGAGTGATGTACAGACAAGTGTCGTATCAACATCAGACAGCAGAGAGAAGTGAACATCTGCACATCTATTTTCAATCACTGTTTCAAATGTTCAGAGGTTACTTATAAACAGTAATTGTTTTCCCAGAGGGATTTTGTCGCACTAGTGAGAAGAAGAGGCAGCACTTTCGGATAAATGTAAATTATTGAATTAGACAAGTGGCCAAGAAAATAAATGCATCTGTCAGTGTCGCATTATAAATTCAGACAGTTTACATACAGACGTGATCATCAGAAAACCCCTATCGAAAAATAAAAAGCTGAGACATTCTCTGGCAACAAAAGCCCTTTCCCCCATTTTTTATTAATAAGAAATGTAATTATGTTGCTGAATGTGCAGACTAATGGGAGACAAACTCTGTTTCAAGAAAATGAATTAGTTAGCAGAGAGTGTCTTGATTAAAAATTTCTCCATCATAAAGAGAAGGCTCAACGATTGTGATAATAAAGAAAAGTGATAGCAGCAGCCTTGGTAGCCGTAACAACAGAAAACAGTGTGGGTACAGTGAGACCATTTGGTTACTGTAGATGTGTTGCTAACACGTGAGTGAAGCTGCCAGTCTACCCCTTGTGTCTATTGTCAAGTTAAAGTTGTTACCATTTAACTGTGTATTGAAATTTCAGAAACCTATGCATCCCTGGGGATTAAGAGTTCAGATAATTCTTACTTTTATTTCTTGTTGTTTAAATATAAACACTAGGGATGTCGATAATCCCTATCAATAATTGATATTGTCTTGAAATATATGTGATGCCTATGCCTAAATGCTTTTATCTACATGACAATATTGTGCAAATAATACAGCACCTCAAATTAATTCTGTTTCTTTACGTTCTCCCTTTGTCAGAATGGTTGGTACCTTAATGGTGGTTGACACCCACCACATAATGGCAAAATTGATTAAGTGTAATTGTTCTGTTTGTACCATTTTGTGCAGTTTTGGTCACAGACTCTCTCTCCTCCAACCTCCCTACATTTATGTTTTGATTGTAGTCCCCCCCCCCCACTGCTACTGTTTTTTAAATGTAGTTTGACATTTCAACCAGGTCTCGTTCCCAAGTTGTAAAAGTCAGATATTTTGTAAGAGCGCTCAGTGTCTCCTACAGACGTACCATTTACTGTCTGACTGTGACTTGCAACACATTTCTGCCAAAAGTCTTCCTAACACTTGGTGTGTGTCGTGAAACACTAGCAGTTCGGTTTAGCCACCAAAAGATCTTTTTCTTCTACTTGTCTTCTATTTTCGGAGAAGATCATTTGGTTCATACTTTTAGTGTAACATACATTTATGTTATCGTGAGAACTTGACAGTGTCAACAAGCATTACCAAAAATACATTTAAGATTACAAAATGAAAGTTTACAAGAAATGTCTTTATTTTAGTATATTTAACAGGTGGTTTGAAACGTATCTGTGTTTTATGTCTGTTTAGTCATACATGGGTAATAGATTGTGTGTTTTGTGTGTGCATGAGCACATCTGTTTGTGTGGATCATGTGTGAGTAATGGTAGCTTTTTTTTATTTTGCTTTTTTCACACCAGCCATCAGGTGTGCTGATGTTTGAGGAGCCAGACAAACATGCTCATATGCACAGGCATGCTGATACTGGCTTTGAAAAGACACAGACTGAGTGTTGGCACTGTGGCCTCTGTCCTGTTCCAGCTGGGATCTTATCAGTGTGTGTGGTGGGTGGTAATCAGAAGATATAATACATCAGGCAGCTGGCCGTCCAACCACAGTGGAGGGAGTGTTGCTGGTACAGCCACACTGCAATCACAGAGCAGCCGATGTGTCCTTGAAATGGGGAATGAGACTGAGGTGGAAAAATTACGAGTCCAGTTACCCAGTAATGATGAGTTCGGCCAACCCTGTCCACACACTATCTCCCTTTTCTTCTCACTCTGCCTGTTTTTCATGGTCAGATTGGATTCCACACGGGGTCATTGTCTTCTGTAAGGCTTGTTTGACTTCCCTGCCAAACATCTGAAATACTTGAACTCTTAAGTGTTGTACCTGAAAGTTCATAAGATTTCCATCATATCAAACTCAATCTTTGTTACTATTTATTATAGATTTTTTATTTTCTTTTGTCAGCAAAAGCCTTTCATTATATTTAGCGTCTGTTATGACCTTAGGACAGGATAACAAATGCACACATTTCACATAAAGCAGAAGGCAACTTTCAATCGTGACTCATGTTACATGCTAAAAGTCATGTTTGACTGTCATATTAGTAAATCAAGTCATCTTTTTTACAACTTTTCCAAACAGTTTTTGCTCCATTTCTATTGTATTTTCCACAGACAGGCTGCCAAAGGTGTGTTTACTGACTGTACCAAGTGATGAATATAGTGTTTCCTAAACACAAGAATGAAAAGAATGTCATGCAAAATGAAATGCAAAAATTTATTTCAAGAGCATCAGATTAAGAGCATAAAATTTCACTATGATTGATACATGATAGTCATCAGAAACTATGTATGAATAGTTTTGATATTTAAATGTCTTTCAGTAATCAAAAAACTTTCTCTGATGTCAGCTTTTCAGATGTAAATTTATATAACATATATATTATATAATA
>JAPZDX010000012.1:10321359-10334530 GCA_029783625.1 Naso annulatus | reverse complement strand
TTTAAAAAAAAAAAAAGAAAAGAAAAAGAAAAATTTGCTAAAGGACAAAAAAGGCAAGTAAATTACAGCAACATTGAAAAAACTGACGGCTTGATGTGCTGTGCAGGCATCGCTCTAGTTTCACAAGACTAAAGCCACGTTCAGACCCACTGCCCCTCCTTCATTTGAGTGAGGCCAGTCTAGTGAAGCAGCAGGACTGACAACGCAAGGGGCCTCAGCAAAAAACACAAGGTCGTCCAGCAAAAATGTTAAACCAAGTTCAACTTTTGACAGACCGCAATACTATGTCTCTGCAAGGCACTGTGGTGGCCATTTAAATATGTGCAAGAATGATGTATTTCCACTTTTCACCAACCACAAAAGATGAAAATCCTGTCTGAAAGCACTACAGAGTGTTGCAGTGCAGGGTTTTGTTATCTAATTTGCCTTTTTCACATGGGTCACCATTGTAATTCCAAAATGAGGCTCGGTTGGGCATGCGCAGTGGAGATATTTCATAGCAGCACCACAACATCAGAAGCATCACTTCACCTGCAAGGATGTCATCTTACTGCCGTGTCCCTGGCGTTATACTTACAAGAAGAGGGCGTCCTGTCAGTGGAAGACATTCCACTGTTTTCCAGTCAATTCTAAAATCCGTCGTAAATGGACAAAGTGATGCCTCTGACATTGTCGAGCTGCTATGAAACGTCTTTGCCGTGCCCTCTCAACCGAGCCTTGTTATGGAATTACAATGGCGACCCATGTAAAAAAGGCGAGTAATCCTTCAAACTGGACTTTCTGGACTATTCCTTGTACCTGTGGCAACACAGCCCTTTGCATTGTTTTAAATTAGGGTTGTTTTTGCTTTGAATGCCCACTAAGAGTCTAAAACTAGGCTCATGAGGCAGTACTTACAGTAGACCCTTATGGCTCTTCCATTTACCCTGGAAGTTGGATTTCAGAGCTGGGAGTGATGTTACATTCGAGCTAACTGTGTTCCAGTTACAAGGAGCTATTGTTAGATATATGGTTGTTGTGAGCATTGTTAGCTGTCAAACCAGCAGATAACAACAAACTACTAGACGGTTTGCGCCCAAAAGCAACATAACAAAATGTCCACATATGGAAGTTGAACAATACTGTCGATATGACTGATTTAACGACACAAAAACAAGACTTATTGGCTAATAAATGGTGTAATGTACAGCTTTTTAAAGTTGGAGCTCAAACTTCAGGGGGCATTCCTGACAAGATATCAGACTGGGAAGTGGCAAAAACTGACTTCTGAGATCAACTGGAATCCACCTCAAGTGCTTTAAGCTAAATGCTAACAGGCTTGCAATGAAAATGCTAACATACTAATGCTAGCAGTATTATATTTATCATGCTTAACATCTTAATTTTAAACACAAAATATGGCTGACGTAGATGAGAATAGCATTAATTATTAGATAAAATCAATATTCAACCAAATGATGGCGCAAAAGGGTGAGTTAGAGGATAAACTAGTTAACGCTTAATGCTGTGCCAAAATCCACAATGTGTCCCATAGCTTATAGTACTCAGTGGGCAAATGTCTACCTGAAAATGGCATTAGAGGAAGTGTACAGGGGAAAAGCATTTTCATGGTGAATGGCACCGTCAATGTCTGTACAGATCTCCATGGTAATCCAATCATTAGTTGTTGATATTTCTGTCTGGACCAAACTGGTGAACTGACTGACCCACAGACAGTCAGTGTCATCTCCAGCGCCACGCTGACAGCGAGGCTGCAAATCCATGTTACACAATTCTCATTCTTCACATTGGACCGACTTCACAAAGAGTCGTCCACATTGTGACACTGTCAAAATAATTTCCAGCTGCATATTAAGTACTGTCCTGTTCTGACAGACAGACGTAATCAAATCCAATTATACCACTTCTCCCTTTGCTCCCCATTAGTGCTCATCTCCCATTCTCCTCTCCAGCTCCCTTCCTGCAACAAAACATTTGAATGACAATGGCATAGTCTTAACACCCGCAACAGGCACAGCGCTCATGCTCTTCTCCTGTGCTTCTCTCACCCTCTCTCCTATCCACACGTTCTCCTTTCTAAAATCGATAGAAAGGAAAACGAAATGACAGGTTTTCATATCACTGCTGTGATACCAGGAGACTACACAGGGAAATGACTATTTCCACACACAAAAGGCTCCATTACTGCCAGGTGACCTCTTGTCATTGTGTTCCTTAACCTCCGAGTTAGACTCCCCAGCATTGGCGCTCCAGTGTATGTGTTAGCAGGTGTGTGTTGTGTGTTTATGTGTGACTGAGCTGTGTAATTGTGTATGTAGCTGAGCTTCTCATGCAACGGAAAGAAATCTGTCATTTATACTGACTTTTTTTTTTCACTTCCTCTATTTTTTTTTCTGTCTTGTTCACAATGATTGCACAGCCGTCTGTTTTTGGCATAAGAAAATTCCAGCCTTCAAAAAATGTCAAAAGCATGGGTAATTAGGTTTTGCCTTTGTACACTTAGGCATGCTTACAATTCCTCATAAGTATCCTCAACAAATGTTTTACATTATTTTAAAGATGCGTGGGGTTTTTTGTTTGTTTTGTCTTGTTTTCTTCCTGTAGACACGGGATGGGGAATTTGTGAATTTTTACAGCTCTACAATTGTGTCTTAGTTTGCTTAATTACTGCAGTGGAGCTCCTCGCTGTGCGTGTGTGTTTGTGTATTAACACATTAATTAAGTGCATATTTCCAGCGACACATTGGTTTTTTTTGGAATGTGCGGGTATGTTTTAGTGAGCACTGAGATTGCATTGATGTACTGTAATTAATGGAGTTTCAGGTCAACCTTGTCAGGCTGATTTTGTCACATATTCTTCTTTCTCTGCCTCCTGCACCTACACTTCTCCTCAAATTAATTTGCTACTTCTCCTGTTGCGTTAAACCTTCACTTTTTATGTTTTGCCTCTATTGTCCTGTTCCATAATGTCTAAATGTTAAAGCACGGCTTCTGAACCCGTATCAAGCTTGGTCGCCACAAAAAATGTCTGCGGTTTACATTTGTACAAACCACGGATATGGAAAATTTGTCCATTTCACATGTAACATATCAACTCTTTGACAGTTTAAATCAACAAAAAAAAGTTATGATAATATGTAGGACAACTTAGCAAGAAGGCTGCCAGACTTTGCAGAGGCATGTTTTTAAGACCACAGGTTGGTGGGAAGTGGAAATCTTACAGCCATTTTGTGGTGGGAGATCCAGTAACTATCAGATATATACATTAAAAAAAGCTTGAATGCAAGAAGCATTTCAGATTAACTGAAATCAACCATTTGCTCAAATCTTTTCAGGTGGTGGTTTGAGATGCATTCCGGCCAGATGTTAAACAGATAAAAATACATCCGTCTTTTAAAGAAAAATTCAATTTTCTCTGTACAAGTGAAACTGATAATAGCCTTTACAAGGTCTGTCCCCCGTAATAGCCTTAATCTGATCCCTAATCATTTCAATTGTGCATTTACATGTATCTGTATGAGAGCGGGAGCAATGTGTGTCAGAGTCTGTGAAGACGATAAATTTCTGTCTTGCTTGCAGTCCATACAGGTACTTCACCCACCTGTTTTTCTTAGGTTATGGATTATTATTAGCCAACTAGCTTCACTGTCACTATTTTTACCATATAATTGCTAAAGTGGATAAGTTGTTCTCTGTCTGGTGTGTTTTTGCAGTTACCACAGGAGTTTCAGGTTCATTACTGCCATTCTGGTCTGGAGTACCAAGATTTGTCAACGAAAGATTAAAGAAACTGAAAAAAAACATCTGGATCTGGATTATGCTAATCTTTTTTGAGAAGAGATACTTAAAATGACAGCTGTGACCCGATCAATATGGAATATTTGGGGTCGATGCTGATACAGATATTAGGGAGTAAAACATTTTTCCGCTATCCGATTCATCAGCTGATATCATATAATTTCGGATGAATGTGGTTATTAAATTCTTGTTAAGATATGTAACGGAGACAGGATATCTTACAGTTGGCAAACTTTAATTAAAATGTCACACTAAACAGTAAACACTTCACTTACTAGCTATTAAATAACAGTCAGCCCTCTTCTGGACAAATTACGTAATTACACTATTTTAAAATCACTAGTCTTAGCATTTTTTCTTGCCTTAAAAAACAGTTCTGATAGCTGCACATATCAGGGGACATTTCTGTCAATATCGATATATCTGCGTCAACAACCAGTGTATCAGTTGGGCCCTGATGACAACTTTAAATAAAATGCCTAGAACCAACTCCACTTGTTTTACTTTTCTGCCCTCCTTTGTCTCTCAACTGCTTTTCCTTTTTGTTTTTCTGGCCTTATCACTGTCACTGCCTGCTACCTCCTCACATTCACCCCATCCCCTCTCCTCGTTTGCTAGTTTTGCTTTTTCCCAAGCTGCTTCGTTGTCCTCCATCATACTCAAATTGTTTACTTTGTTGCTAATCCTTTTTTACCACCTCCACCTGCTTTTCTTTTAATTCATCAAAGGACATTATTTGTAAACTGTTTTCAAGCTGCTTAATGGTTAAATATGTGTAGACTTTTTGGATGCGTGAACTCTAGATGCACTTGTCTCAACTGTAATTTATTGTTCTCGGTGATAGAAACTTCTTCTAATTCATCTTCAAACGTGTAAATGATCATCACGGGCATCCTTTCAGTGTGCAGTGTTTTGAGCTGATAAAAGTTTCTCCTGACATTGAGGGCGGTAAAAGAGGAATAATGATGTGAGGGTGATATTAGTTAAAGCAGATGCAGTAGGCTCTTGCTCAGAGCATGTTCATTCATTTCCTATAACCATACGGCGACCGAGTGACTCGGAACAGGAGCGTCGCTGCTAAGTGGAACAGAGAAGGGGAGCAGCTGGGCGAAATTCACCTGCCACTTCCAATGTGGTTCAGAAATTGCACTCACACCACCAACCTCTCACCGACTGTGGGGAAAAAATTAGGGGAAACAGGAGGACAGAGTGTGCTGTGGCCGTACAAATCACAGACAGTAGAGTGAATGGAGGGCAGTGATAGAAATGGTCACATTCTTTGAGACCTGCTGGGTTTGATAGACAAGGTGTTGTGGTCAACTGAAGATGAAATAATAAGTCTAATACACTGATTTGCCACACGTTGACAGCTACAGTGAAGTATTTTATTTAACATAATTGAAAAAACATTGAAGCTGGGGTAGGCAACATCTGGAAATCAAGCTAGCTGTGGCGTGAGACTCCTGCTATTTAATCAAGACGCGCTAATGGAAGTGCTTAATCATGCACTGTAATAAGGTCTAAAGTACAACTCTTGTTTTAAAAATACTTTACTGTAAACAGGTTTATATTTTTACTGTCATTTATACTGCAAATTGCCGTAAATAGGTTAATATTAAAACAGTTTATTTTACTGTGTATTCATGTAAAAACATTTACAATACATACTTTTTTCATAGTAATTTACTGTTAAAAAAAATAAGTTTTCTTCTGTAAAATTAACAGTTGTCAAACCAGCATACCATTAAGTCTTATATTTTCTCACTGTGTTTTTTACGGTGAATTTCTGGCATCACAGCTGCCGGTATTTTGCTGTAAATTATACAGACTTTTTTTTACAGTGTGCTTTAGTTGTGACAGTAGGAGTGGATATTACTGAGTAAAAAAAATGTAATACGTTGTTAGTAAATGCTTGGAGAGACTTTCAATGTAAACATTTTTAACTCAGTATCACAGCAAGTTGTCATAAATTTAATCAATAAGATTTGTGTGCATCAGCACAAATGATTCATTATTTTCAGGACAATCAACATGACTTTCAAATAGAGCTTTGTGTGCGCATATTGTATTTAATTGTAAACTTTTTAAGTATTTCACAAACACATAATCTTTGGTGAATCGACTTTGAGGAGGCCCGCACATCGTACAAATGAAACCCACCCTAATCACCTGCGACAGCAGCGCAGTTTAAAAATGTGTTGTATTCGGTTTTAAACAAGGTGCAGGCACATAATGAAAACCATATACCCTTAAACCCTATAAATTTTGACACTATTGGAAAAAAACAGAGTTAGACCATGCTGACATTTTGTGACTTGGCAGATATGTTCAGTAAAATGTTTCCTCAATACGGTCAAACATGTTTCTCTCAAGTCAGATATGTTGCTGCAAATTAGTCGCGTTTACAGCAAAAAATTTTTGAAAAAGTTCAGGATTGGTTCATTCTCTGTCAAACATTTGTCATGTGTTACTTCTTAAAGCATGTAAAATGACATTTCACTGAAGCCCAATGCTTTTATTGTTTTTAAGTGTGCTTTCTGTTCAGGTTGATATCTCTGACCCTTGAGTTTAGTCTCTTTAATCTTGCAGGATTATGTGAATGATTACATTTTCTAAACAATGCATTCACACAGATGGTTGCATACTTGAAATTGTGCTTTGCAGGTATGTTAGTAATAACTGCCTGCCCGACTCTTATTTGCTTGAGACTTTTCACCGCTGCAAATTTACTGTATGTCACACTGTAACAATCAACACTGCTTCATTCCCTTCCTTGGGAAAGCTCCCAGTGTTCAGATCTCCTCAGTGCTCATGTTTGCCTCTGCGTGCAATGACTCATTGCTTCGCAGGGAGGCAGTGCTGTGTCATTCTCACACTGATGAGAGCTGCAGACAGACTGCAAAAAGCCTGCATTTCAAAGAGTGATAACAGATTGCTAATATACCATACATAGAGCGACACATAACCACGAAGCATTTCATTTTACACAGACACTCCTCTCCATCTGTGACAGAGTCCCACAGAATACTCCAGCACAACCTTACCACCCATGTTCCCATCAGCATGATGAGCACATTGACCAGCAGTCCCAAAAACTGGCTTTTGGTCAATGCAAGACTCGCAGTGTGAGGACATGCCACAGGTAAGCTTCAATGTTCAACATCTAAAAAAGGAAGTGCTGCAATATCTGTGTTAGATCTAATTAAAAACAAATAGTGTTCTATTTAGAGAAAGTGAGATGCAGTTAAATTTGGTGTGAATGCTGTAAATATTTAAAAAAGCAACAGTTGTAACAACAAGAGAAAAAGACAATGAGACAGAAAGGTAGATGGAGGGGCACTGGGAAAAACAAATAGACAAGCTGGTCAGTCAGTCATTCAGACAGACAGTTATCCAGAAGGGACATACTTCATCACACGCAGACAGAAAGTCGAGACAGACATTATGCTCATATAGATAAGAAGTCCGCCAGACACTCAGTCAGATATCTATGACTGATTGACAGCATTATGCAATGCTACGCAGGCAGACATACCAACAATCCAACAGACAGACACACTGATCTCCCCGCCGACAAACCGGTGAGATAGGGGAGCGAACGCTGCATCCCAGATCAGCTCATTTTAAAGGTCCACAATCAAGCAGGCAGCAGCTGGGACTGGCCATCAGGGAGAGATGTGGGGCCATGCTGCCCCAATATATCCATGCAACATTAATATTTCAAAATTGTTTTTCTGGGAGTTTATAGTCTGGCCAGCTTGTGCTGTTGGCCTCCATCACACACAGTCACTTAAATGTTTGTGTAAGATAATGACTGTTTTCCATTTGCTGGTGTAGAGTTTAAGATGCCACAAATGAAGTGAAGCAGAGTCACCGACTCTATCTGTCTATCTATCAATCTGTCAATCTATCTAACTGTATGTTTTGTTGGTTTTCCTCCTGTGTGAATGCAGACAGTGTAGATCATAAGCCACAGGTCTGGTCAACCTGATTTATTTCCTGTAGTAATTGTGCCAGTATTTTTTAAATTATACTGGATGAAGCAGAATTCATGATGAAATGTCAATGGTCAAAACTATGAGCCATAATTTTTATTACATTTCATAACAGTTGCTTTTTTCGTCCGACCATTAGTGAGGAACCAAATTTATTCATTTTATTATAATTTATGACAAAGAAAAGCAGTAAATTCTTACATTTGTCAAGCTGGAACCACATGTTTGGTACTTGGTTTTAAAAATGAAACTAACAGGAGCTAGTTTCCCGCTTCCACTGATGGCCTAGTTAATAATGGTATGAAACGATGAATGAATGAAAGTTAACGTTTAAAACTCATATTTTCGGCTTTGCTTTCTGTTGTTAAACGAACTTCAAAGAGCCCAAAACATTCTTCGTGGCATCTCTCTGATTACAGTACAGTCATCTCATTACCTTAACACGAACAGAACAAAAACCGATACACATTGTGGTCAGTGTGGTTGCCAATAAACAAGAGCTGCTGTGCGCCGTGACGCGCGCATGGACAGAGAGAGGAAAGGGGGGAGGGAATCAGAGAGAGAGAGAGAGAGAGAGAGAGAGATCCCATTTCTGTAAATCAACCAGTCAGTGTGCCAAAACACAAGAAGCGCTGATGATCTTCACTGAAATCCCCTCCTTGTTTCCATCCAAACTGACTTCGTCTCCGCGCAAACTTCCAGCAAACGTCCAGCATGAGCGTCGGCAGGCAGCGTGGATGCGCCACATGAGGCGGACCACAGAAACTGAAGCCACCGCGCAAAGTTTCCCTACAGAAACTGTGACTCTGACTGAGCAAACGCACAACCTGGCGCGTGTTTATCTGCTTTCCTAATACTTTTTACTTGTCGCCTGCCTGTTGGATTGCTTGGACTCCGCCGTGTGTCTTTTTTTATGTTCATCCGGGGAGACGTGTAGTTTTT
Organism: Naso annulatus; assembly: GCA_029783625.1. NCBI lineage: Eukaryota > Metazoa > Chordata > Actinopteri > Acanthuriformes > Acanthuridae > Naso > Naso annulatus. The sequence continues at coordinate 10,325,795 of JAPZDX010000012.1, read as the reverse complement.
TCGGGGTGGTCCGCTCAAAGGAAGGTGACATGCAGGTTCTCGGTTGGACCTTAGTTCTCCTCTGCCAGTGGATCCTACGGAAGGTGAGTTTATTACTGTCCTGAGAGGAGAAAACAAAATCTAGGGAAAAATACATTTTTATTTCCAACCGCACAAATGTGTGGGTGCTGCGTTTGGAGGAAAAACACCTGCTTACACCTTCAGGGGGTCCTAGAAGTCACTCAGCTGAAAAGAATAATACGTGTTATAACGTTTTTATCGGATAACATCAAGATTTTAATTGAAGCAGAAGCAGCAGGAACTGGATATTTTACAGCCTTGTTTCATTTAATTATGCTTTACCACGATCGAAGTATTTTGGGGTCTCCAGTTAATGTTCACTGGAACTGAATTTAAAGTTTTTCATGTTTCCACAACAGCTGTCGTAGGCTATTAAAATAATTCGCAGCAGGCGTATTTTTACGGCTCAAAGTTGTTTTATTAGTTTGAATAAACGCTTGTGCGACTTTTGCCTGATCTCCAAACGCGCAGATTTCTGCTGTCTGAGCGTTTCCCCCTCATTCCCAGTTAAGCAGCCCCCTTATCTATTTATCTATTTGCGCTCCCAGCAACTTCCTCTAATTTTTCTTCAGAAGTTAAACACGCCCGTGGCTTCTGTTTTTATCTCGGCATCGCTGTGGCAAAGAGTTTGTACGCCTAGTTTGGCTCTGATGTTGCTGCAGCGCTGATTATGTGCGGTGAAATGCGTGCGTGCGCGCACACATATTTTGACTGAGCATTATATTTGAATGTTTTTCTGATTGCTCCGCACTGACAGTAATAATATTATTATATACAGAGATCCACACATAACATAATACAATGCAGTACAAGAGAAGACAATGGGAGGCTCTCTGTCCCAGCAGACACAGCATCTCATCTGTACTCAGCATGTCTTTGGCCTCTGCAAGAAATGAAAGAGAATAAAAACATGACCTTTCACTATGATCCTCCTCTCCTTCCTCTCCCTCACCTCTGACTCCTTCAATGTTCTCTTCCTTTCTGCTCCTTTCCACCTTTTTTCTCCTCCCCATCCTTTATAATTCACCCCTGCTGGTTTTCATTAAAAAACACTTACTGAATCTCAAAATACAGCCGTTAATAAATCCTGACACCATTCAATATTTTCTGCTATTTTTATAAAAGGTTTAAAAAGTTGCCTTGAAAGTGTAAAACAATTCTTATTAGCAGGGGAACATCACCTGATTTAAGTGCCAGATGAAGTGTTACAGTTAAGAGCAGGCGGGTTGGGAACCGTCACTGCTTGGTGGCCCACAGTCATTTCATTCTCTCCAAACACAAACACATGCAGACCTGAGGTTAGTTTAGTGTGTATGTGGGTTTTAAAAAACACCCCGTTGGCTGCTGGCAGATTGGGGTTAGGTTGTATTGTGACAGGTAATAACACACATGCTTCTTTTGAGGATTGAATGCAAATCGTTTCTCCTCCAAAAGTGGAAGTGCTCTGCGTTTGCCGCATGAAAGCGCAACTCGGGTTCAAGTATTGGGATCAACTTGGTATTAGATTATCTCTGCCACACTTTTCAGTAATGTGTCATATAATATTGTATGGGGATCCCTTTTCTTTTTTTTTCCTCCAGAGTAACGGGTGATAGGAGTCTTGTTTGTTTTTTGCAACAACGCAACGCAGATGACACAGTGATTTGACTGACATTATATGAAAAGTTGCATCCTTGAGAGCCTAGGAATGAACAGGTGAGGAGGCAAAAGAGGCAGAGGAGGCAGGTGAAATGTTCGGCAAACAAAGAGGAGGCGAGAAGGTCAGTGGAGCGGAAGGAAAACCGGGATTGTTAACTATTTTTCTAACTTAATTTCATGGTCTCTTTGACGAAAGTCCCCCCTTCAGTGGCCTGTTACAGTTACATCAGAGGCCTGTTTAAGTGCATAAGTGAGAGAAGAGAAGAAGACAGGAAGACAAAGTAATCTCACAAATGTGTTGTTTGTATTTTGTGACAGCATTAAAAACGTCAAACTTTCTTAATGGAGTCTGTTTTTAAAAATCAAATTTTGTTTTTACGTCCTCAGATAAGAACATTTTGTGGGTGGGTTCTCCCATTTGTGTAAAATAAATAAATAAATAAACTGCATATGATGTCCAATGCTGCAATATTATAATTTTTTCCACCTTGTGCTTTGAAATGATATCTACAGTAACAGCACTACAAAAGAAGAAAAGACGTGTGAAAAGCTTCTTTGCTGTTTTATGCTCCCAGTAGGAACAATAGCATTAGCCGGCATCTCAACCTGACAAAATCCTCTTATCTCCCCCCATAAAACAACTAGCTATATACCCCAGGGATATTACAGCAACTGAGTCACTTTAATTTCATTATATATAGTCCTACTTCCTTTGCAATCATGTCTCATATTCTGCATTGCTTTGCATTTCAGTGCAGTTTCTCTCACGGTAAAATGTGTATGAGAAACACCACTGAGTGTGTCTTCATGCCTCTTGTTCATGCCCACATGTTATGCACTTATTCGCACCATTGTGGGGAGAGAAAAAAAAAAATCTGAGCCATCAGAACAGCAGGATCGGATGTTTTCGCCACCACGGATTAAACCAGGTGGTTGGTGGTTTCCCTCCCACACGCTGTCTTTTTGTACATCCATCTGTCCGTCTGTGGATCATGTGAACTGTCAAACGGCCCAATTTCAACAAACAGGAGGCTCCGCTGGTCTGTAATCTCTGCAAATGATATTCCATGTTCACAAACCGATTAGATATGTAATCTGTTGAATTGTGATGACAAAAGCAATCACATTACTGCCATATCTATGGCCCCTGAAATTGTTCGCAGAGATCACAGCATTCTATAACCTAAAGAAAAGGCACAGATTCATGCAGTGTTTTTAATGGATTCTACAATAGTTTGCTTAAGGTTAAGCAACGATCCATTTTTATTTAATTTGTTTTCTCCCCTTTTACAGCCCTGTGCCCCACTTTTGACAAGCCATTACTTTTTAAAATGAGTTATCACTTGCTTGGTGTAGTGAATAGTTCCACCTCAGGCTTTGTATTAGCCTTAAGGAGAGGGAAATTCAATTTATCTGAGTGAAGATGTCATATATATTAGACTAATGTAAAATAAAACATCATTACAGACATGGAGGTGCTGCTTTGCCCGAGCATCTGTCATCACTGTTCAGGTTGTGGAGCTCATGTTGGACTGTAAGCTTAAACATAATTGCATTTTTTGGAGATTTAATGAAAACATAATTTTTCAAGAATAAAGACAAAGTTGGGTGATAATAACTGCCTCATAATTCCACTACGACTATTCTGAAATTTTTCTGCATCCAGTTCCCCTCAGATCCACTCACAATAATGGAAGCAAAAAGCAGGCACAAAAATTATTACTGTGGTACCAAAACTCAATTACAAACAACACACACACACACACAAACGCACGCACAATCAGTGTGATTGACAGCTTGACTACACCTGAAGTTCCAAGAAAAGGAGTATTATGTCCAAAATTATTGATAAGGCAATGGTATTTTGTGGCACAAAGGAGGAGAAACCAGAACATATTCAGGAGCATGAGCAGAGCTGCTGCTCTCACTGCTGAGCAGGCCTGCTGCGAGTGTTTCGCTTCTCTGCCTGTTCGCGTTTGATATGTAGATGTTAAAGGTGGTCTGGGGTCAGAGATTCAGCCACTGTACATGCTTATTAAATGCTTTTAACCTTTTTATTTTTATTTTCGATCTGTATTTTTGGATCCTTAAGTAAAACGTCAAAAACGTCACACTGTCAAAATACGTCATTACAGGTTAAAGTAAAATATTTCTTAAAGTCCATCTGAAATGAAAAATGCCTTTTTAATTCTTTTCAAATCACATCCTTGGTGACATTGTTCACTTATCTAACCATATTAGCCAATTATAATAAAAAACCTGTTTCCTTATATATTTATAACAAAATTCATTCACATTTTCTTACCTTTAAAAAAAGTCACCTGACTAGACTAGTGACACTCGCAAAAGCTGCAGCACATTTTGGGTCCAAGCGCCATTTTGGGGGTCACAGCAATGTAAACAACTCAACGCAGAGGATTTTATTTATTCACAACCCCACTGGAAACTACTACTACATAACATGAAACTTTAGAGCTTCACATTAACAGATCAACAGTAAAACATGACATCATTAGAGCAACAGGACGGATGCAGTTTTATTCATTATTTATTCTTCCTTACTCGTTTTAACATGAGATGATTTCTTTATCATGATAATGTAAAGGACATGACTCTTTCAAGTTCATGTTCGAAATAAACAAAACAGACAAACAAGCAACAAACCACAATCTTGTTTCGAGGCTGATAACAAATTTGTTGCAACTGTCAATTAAAACAATATAACGGTAAGTTAATTA